>JAFFST010053360.1:21427-68125 GCA_022414735.1 Noturus placidus
CATGCACACACACACACTCATACACACACACACCCGCACACACACGCACACACACGCGCACACACGCACACACACACACGCGCACACACACGCACACACACGCGCACGCACACACGTGCGCACACACACACACGCACACACACACACACACACCCGCACACACACGCACACACACGCGCACACACGCACACACACACACACACACGCGCACACACACACACACACACACAGAGTATATGGAGACTGTTAGAACACAATGTCTTTGGTAAGTATATGTTCAGTTGTTATGGTCTCTGTCGTTACGAGCCTTAATAAGTGTTGATATTCCGGTTCTGTCTCTTGTTTGCTCCATTGACCTTGACTCTCTGCTTTGCCTGTTTTGGACTGTTTGCCTGATCGTATGACCCTTACCTGTTTAACATTATGGATTTTTGGGTTACCCTTTGGATTTGTTGTTTTTAGATTAAACCTTAACCTGCACCAGAATACTTCGCCTTTGTTATGTAATGGAGGCTGAGACAGAAGCAAGTGCAGGTTAGGTAGTTTAATCCAAAAACAACAATTCCAAAGGTTAACGAGAAGAGTTATTTTTTGAACACAATTACAATCCATTCATTAACTGCTTACACACAAACAATCACATTTTTAAAAAGATAATATAATGTTTTACCTTCTCAAAGTCTTTCAGAGGATTTTTTATGTTAAATTGTAACAAGTTCCCGAATATAGGCATGGCTCGTGGTCCAGGGGGGAAGCTCTTGGGCCTCTGGATCCTCATGAAGAGGAAGAGGAGGCAGACACAAAACACTACCAGAAGCCAGGGACCCAGCATGATGACTACTGATATAAAGTTTGGAAGAATAAGTCTTTCAGTAAACAGAGCTTGTTAATCAATTACACAGCAAATTTACAGAACCAATGGGGTCCAATCTGTGCTTTTTTTTCATTGATTATGATGTGCCCTTTGTAAAATATAATATGTAACAAAAACCGGTCCAATTTTCTCAGATTGAACTAAGTTTTACATAAATATCTGTTGTCATTTTTTATTACAAGTTTATTACTTAAAAAATAAACATCAGAGCTAAAGCTAAATGTTACATCTTAAATGTAAATCTCAAATATAAACCTTAAAAATAAAATAAAAATAAATATGAATGTGTAATGTGAACCCTAAATGTAAATCTTTAATAAAAAATCTAAGTGCAAATGTTAAATCTAAATCCTAAATAAACATGAGAGAAGTGATCATCCCTATATAGCCTATTCATTGCAAAAATTTTAGGTTTTTTTTTTTTTTGTTTTTTTTTTAAAGTGTTGGCTTTGTTTAAGTATTAAACCTTGGTTAAACAGGACTTGTTTAACAATACCTGAATAAATTATTAACTTGTTTAAGATTTTTGTGCTTTTGCTGGTCCATTGCAGGGTAGCTCATGGTTAATATATTTATATATCATATATAATATATCTATTGCTCAGAAGGTCATGAGTTCAAAGCACACCACTTCCAAGGGGTCGTCCATATATTACGTCATCAAATTTTCAGCCATTTTTAACCCCCCCCCCTCCCCCCTCCTTGATGACATAATATATGGACGACCCCCAAGCTGCCAGTGTTGGGCTCTTGAGAAAGACCCTTAACCCTTAACTGTTCACTGTGTATAAATGAGATCAATATAACATGGTGGATGTAGTGTGTCCAGGATCGGATACACTTTATTCCCTACACACACACACACACACTGATTATTACGTACTGTTTCAACGGTAATGCAGTACATACTGTGTTAGTATTTACATAGGAGGAATCCTGTATGTGCATAATGCACGATGTGCAGGTAAAGAACCACCCGCGTAATGCGTATTGCGCAATGCCTCAGTGGAGTGCATTAAATCATGTTCCTAGACGTAGACTATCCTGTTTATATAAGTTTTTTTTTTGTTTGTTTGTTTTTTAAAACAAGTTAAAGCTGTCACTGATGTCTGCAGCGCACAATTAAGCTGAAATGGTAAAAAAATAACGTTTAATTTTCGCAGTTATTTAATATACAGGTCGTTAGATGTAGAAATCTACCCGCTCTATATCATCAACAGAGATAAAGTAGTGCGATAAGATGAGATTTGTTGAATAAATTTAAATAAATAGTCATTACAGAGAGAGAGAGAGAGAGAGAGAGAGAGAGACACACACAGAGAGAGAGAGAGACACACAGAGAGAGAGAGAGAGAGAGACAGAAAGACAAAGAGAGAGAGAGAGAGACAGAAAGACAAAGAGAGAGAGAGTTACCTGTGTCTGTGCTGCGTCTCTACTAATAATGAAGCTGTGGCTACTGTATGCAGCTGTACTGTACCTGTATGTTATTATGAATGCAGACCTACCGCCAATCAAAATCTAGTATTCAGATAGATCATCAAGTACGCAAGAAGATCTGGCAGCGTACTGCAAAGCGGGGCGGGGCTACGTGTGTGGCCTCGCCCATGAAGAACAATAATGTTGATGTACAAATCCTTATAGTTGTTTATCTCTAGCTGTTTTTTTTTTTGTTTGTTTGTTTTGTTTTTAATTTATTTTATACACACACACACACACACACACACACACACACACATCCATCCATCTTCAACCGCTTACTTATATATATATATATATATATATACACACACACACTAGTGCAGGTCATAAAATTTGAATATCATCAAAAAGTTGATTTATTTCAGTAATTCCATTCAAAAAGTGAAACTAGTATAATGTATACTTCATATAATTCATTACACACAGACTGATATATTTCAAGTGTTTATTCCTTTTAATTTTGATGATTATAACTGACAACTAATGAAAACCCCAAAATCCCTATCTCAGAAAATTAGAATATTGTGAAAAGGTTCAACACTGAAGACACCTGGTGCCACACTCTAATCAGCTAATTAACTCTAATTAACTCAAAACACCTGCAAAGGCTTTAAATTGTCTCTCAGTCTAGTTCTGTAGGCTACACAATCATGGGGAAGACTGCTGACTTGACAGCTGTCCAAAAGACGAACATTGACACCTTGCACAAGGAGGGCAAGACACAAAAGGTCACTGCTAAAGAGAATGGCTGTTCACAGAGCTCTGTGTCCAAGCACATTAATAGAGAGGTGAAGGGAAGAAAAAGATATGGTAGAAAAAAGTGTACAAGCAATAGGGATAACCGCACCCTGGAGAGGATTGTGAAACAAAACCCATTCAAAAATGTGGGGGAGATTCACAAAGACTGGACTGCAGCTGGAGTCAGTGCTTCAAGAACCACCACGCACAGAGGTATGCAAGACATGGGTTTCAGCTGTCGCATTCCTTGTGTCAAGCCACTCTTGAACAAGACACAGCGTCAGAAACGTCTCGCTTCTGACTGCTGCTGAGTGGTCCAAAGTTATGTTTAAGTTATGTAAAGTAAATTTTTCATTTCCTTTGGAAATCATGGTCCCAGAATCTGGAGGAAGAGAGGAGGGGCGTTCCACATTCCACAGAATCCACGTTGCTTGAAGTCCAGTGTAAAGTTACCACAGTCAGTGACGTTTGGGGTGCCATGTCATCTGCTGGGGTTGGTCCACTGTGTTTTCTGAGGTCCAAGGTCAATGCAGCTGTCTACCAGGAAGTTTTAGAGCACTTCATGTTTCCTGCTGTTGACCAACTTTATGGAGATGCAGATTTCATTTTCCAACAGGACTTGGCACCTGCACACAGTGCCAAAGCTACCAGTACCTGGTTTAAGGACCATGGTATCCCTGTTCTTAATTGGCCAGCAAACTCACCTGACCTTAACCCTATAGAAAATCTGTGCGGTATTGTGAAGAGGAAGATGCGATACGCCAGACCCAACAATGCAGAAGAGCTGAAGGCCACTATCAGAGCAACCTGGGCTCTCCTAACACCTGAGCAGTGCCACAGACTGATCGACTCCATGCCACGCCGGATTTCTGCAGTAATTCAGGCAAAAGGAGCCCCAACTAAGTATTGAGTGCTGTACATGTTCATACTTTTCATCTTCATACTTTTCAGTTGGCCAACATTTCTAAAAATCCTTTTTTTATATTGGTCTTAAGTAATATTCTAATTTTCTGAGATGCTGCTTTTGGGGTTTTCATTAGTTGAAAGAGAGAGAGAGAGAGAGAGAGAGAGAGAGACTGTTGGAACACACTTGACAACGTTTACATGGACGGCAGTAATCTAATTATTGACCTTACTCTGATTAAGATAATAATGTGATTAAGGTGTTTACATGAGTCACTTTTAGAACACTCCTTTCATGTACCTGTTTTACATATTATAGAACATAATTAGATTAACGGCACACGTCATTATATCCCCACGCCACGCCATCCGAAGTCCTTCCAGAATTTCACATATTAACATTCAGTTCGTCTTCGTTATGGTACCACATACAGTTTCAGGTGTTTGAATTTGTAATTTTTACGAACAATTTAAGTACAGTTAATTATTTGTCATGCTAAATGGTAAATGGTGCACTTATATAGCGCTTTTATCCAAAGCGCTTTACACTGTGACTCATTCACCCATTCACACACTCACACACCAATGGTAGCAGAGGTGCCATGCAAGGCGCTAACTTGCCATCGGGAGAAACTTGGGGTTCAGTGTCCAAGGACACTTCGGCGTGTGGAGTCGTGTGGGTCGGGAATCGAACCACCAACCATACAATTAGTGGATTAGTGGACAACCCGCTCCACTTAACCACTTGAGCCACAGCCGTCCGTGCTATACGTCCTAATAGACAACTGCTTGAAGGCGTGGGCTGCGTCCCAAACCGTGTACTTACCTACTGTATAGTAGCCGAGATACATGTATTTCACCTACTATAGTCCTATAGTAGGCAAATACGCGGTTTCGGATGCAGCCGTGCTTTCTTGATTGCCATAAGACGGTTGAGCCCTGCTGTGTGTGTACTTGTCCTGTTGCAAAATGTGGTGAAAACTCTCACACGACGGTAATAATGTGATTAAGGTGTTTACATGTCTGTAGTACACCTCGATAATGCAACTAAAACAGGAATACTCTATGTGACTTAATTCAATTTGTGTTTTCTTTGAGTATGACCTTAATCGGATTAAGGTAATTAAAAATTGCTGATTACATGGTATCATGAGTATTAATCAGAGTATTGTCTTAATCAGGTTAATATCGGATTATTGTTGTCCATGTAAACGCACTGAATGTCTTTGCCAAGTATTCGCTCAGTTATTGGACTCTCCCTGATGAGTGGGTGGTGGGGGGAGTTGAGGATGTCCATGCCAGGCGAGATTCCACTTGGGTGAGGGGCAGCGCTCAGGGAGTCTAACATTAGGAAGATATCACTCTGTTATTAGATGTGACTGAATGAGAACTGGAATAATGTGTATGTGAATGTTCTCCATAAATAAGGAGAGAGGTTTGATCGATGAGCTCTGGAAGTTAATTCTGGAGACAGTGTAGATGGGGTTTTTTTTTGTCTCTGCGTGTGTGTGTGTGTGTCTGTGCATGCGTGTGTAGGAGAAAGAGAGATAGAGACACTGCTGTGAGCGTGTGTGCATGTGCTCCTGTGTCTGTGTGAAACTTGAGTGCCTGTGAATATGTGTGTGTGTGTGTGTGTGTGTGTGTGTGTAAGTGGATAAGGGATTAAAGTTTGAATGCGTTTTAGATAAAAGTGAAAACAATTCATGGAAGGTTAGAAGGGTGTATTTTCTCCCTTTTTTCTGAGAGTAATGCTATAGTTTGGTTATTCTTCTGGTTGTTGTTGAAGTAATCCAGAAAGGAAGACTAGGGGTCTGTTACACTGTGATTTACTAAAGGTGGAAAAGTTTTGCTTACAGACGACGTTGTGAGAACAATCCTGTTCTATCTCCAGTTACCTAGAAACTCAACAGTTAGACTTGGAAAATGATTCACTGTCATAAGGAATTTATAACACACATGACCATTTATGGCATTTGGCAGATGCCCTTATCCAGAGCAACTTACATTTCTCTAATTTCTCTACATTTCTCTAATTTATACAACTGAGCATATGAGGGTTAGGAGCCTTGCTTTGGCTTATTATTCTTGTAGTTTTCATCTATATCCCATAAATTAAGTAATAAAGGGTTTCTCTTTTTATGTCTCATAAGCACAAAGATAAAAAGGATCAAAAACTTAGATCAACTAAAGAAGAGCAGTTTAATATTTTTCTATAGTCCTACAAGGAGGTCTTAGCCCAGATTATAGAGTACATGGTCAGTGTGTTAGTGATGTGCCATTTGACACAGCTATGAGCCGTCTCCCTTTTTTATTTATTTTGAATTAATACAAGACAGAATAATAGGAGGATCTTTTCACCACACTTCACGGCCACGAGCACTTCGTGCACTAACTGAAGGTTGTGTTGACGTACATGTGCGTGACAAATCACATGTAATAACATTCTCCATTTTAATAGCTTACATTTAATACATGTATTTTAATTGCATAGACAACGTAAAGGCAGAATGTAGAATGTGTATAGTAAAAATATCATATGGAGCAGAGTCTACTGACATCCTTCACAGTCACATTAGACCTGTACATCCATAAGTGTAATTTGTTTGGAATGGTTTGAATTTTGTATAGTTCAATATAAATAAAACACTCAATATGGGTAATAATGATTAATGTTTTTACATTATTTAAGGTTTTTATGCTAAACATAACCCAAATTATACACAATTAAAGGTTTAGTATAACTATTCTTTTTTTTTTTTTTTTTTGGACAGAGCTTTCCAAGTCTAACTGTTGAGTTTCTAGGTAACTGGAGACAGAACAGGATTGTTCTCACAACGTCGTCGTCTGTAAGCAAAACTTTTCCACTTTTAGTAAATCACAGTGTAACAGACTCCTAGTCTTCCTTTCTGGATTACTGAGCTGAGCCAAATGAACTGGATCAATAAAAGAGCTAGAATAACCATCACTGATTTTTGTATATTTGATTTCTTTTGAACATGTCTATAAGTGCCCTGACGTTGCCATGACAATTAATCACTCGGGTCACACCCATGATCACACCCTCACTGAGCGCTCAGAGGTCCTGATGAACTCAAGTCAAGAAAAAACCATTCACTCCTTTTTTTACTAAGCTGAGCAGTGTAAGAGTAAGTTCTCGTGGCATGTGGTATTCGTGTTGCACAATGATTAATAATTTGCTTCATATTTCTTTTTGCACGCTGCCTATATGCATTGATGTAAGTAAGATTCGATGGTAATATTATTCTACCTGTAGTCAGCATAAACAAGCACTTATTTTCAAACTCTTTTGTAACGTCTGTTATTTTTATTAAAATAAAAATAGGTTTGGGCTTCTTAGTTCCAGTGAAGAGAAAGTGACATCGTATGCAATTGTGTTCTTCCAAATTTATGGCAACTGTTTGGAGAAGGCCTACATATGGTCAGGTGTCCACATACTTTTGGCCCTACTGTGTAAGTATATTGTGAGTTAGTTTTCCAAAATGGCTTTGCTGAAGTATTATTAAAGTCCCCCCTGAAGTGCCTTGAAACGCATAGCGTTATTTGATGTGTTGACGGAATTTCCACGTCAACAGGAAGTCAGGGCGGGACATATCAGGTGGCCCTTCCCAGAGGTCTTTATTAAGGACGCAACAATGGCAGCTTGGTGCTTGAACCCCCGACCGTCTGATCAGTAACCCAGAGCTTGGCAGTGCTGGTGCTTGAACCCCCGACCTTCTGATCAGTAACCCAGAGCTTGGTAGTGCTGGAGCTTGAACCCCTGACCGTCTAATCAGTAACCCAGAGCTTGGCAGTGCTGGAGCTTGAACCCCCGACCGTCCGATCAGTAACCCAGAGCCTTAACCGCTAAGCCACCACTGCCCCCATATAATATAAATTTTATAACTGGAAATTATCCTTCCCCTTTCAAAATAGCTAACTTCACAGCCAGACACTTCAGATTCTAGAGAGCATTTGATTGAACAGAAAATTGGACGAGAAGCTGAAGTGCAGAATGATGTCATCAATATTGTTGCTCCGTATTGGTGGTAGAGAGAGTCTGTAAATTGAATTGCCGCTAATTCGAAAGTGATAGTAAAATGCGCACGGCCAAGTGAGCAGTAAAAGAGGGAAAAGCTCTAATGAGATTCATACATTCCCATTGACCATACGGGAGAAAACATCACTTCTGTATTGAAAGATGCGCTAGCTGGCTGGAGTCTGAGCAAAGAAGGCCAGCTGTGCACCACCACAGACAATGCAGCCAACATAATACGGGCAGTGGAAATAAATGGATGGACCAGTGTTTTGGTCACAAACTCCATCTTGCTATCGGTAAGTGTTCATATATAATATAATGATAATGATAGTGAGTCTTTTTTGATCACATATACACAGCACAGTGAAATTCTTTTCTTCGCATAACCCAGCATGTCAGGAAGCTGGGGTCAGACATGATACAGCACCCCTGGAGCAGAAAGGGTTAAGGGTCCTGCTCAAGGACCCAACAGTGGCAGCTTGGTGCTTGAACCCCTGATCTATCAATCAGCAACCCAGAGCTTGGCAGTGCTGGGGCTTGAACCCCCGACCGTCTGATAGGTAACCCAGAGCCTTAATCGCCAAGCTGACCTTCCGATTAGTAATCCGGAGCCTTAACCGCCAAGCTGACCTTCCGATTAGTCTCCTGAGGAGTTGGGAGCACAGAGAGTGACAGGAAACGACTTAAGCTGGTTAAGAGGGCTAGCTCTGTCCTGGCCTGCCCACTGGACAGCACAGAGGTAGTGGGGGAGAGAGGATGTTAGCTAAGCTGGCGTCAATCATGGGCAATCATGGGCACCTCCTGTATGAGACATTGGGGTCCCTGAGCAGCTCCTTCAGGAGCAGACTGCTGCACCGTCAGTGTAAGTAGCAGTGCTATCGCAGGTCCTTCACCCCTACAGAAGTCAGAGTCTTTAATACAAAAACACAACATAATGTAGCACTGCTCATTGTTCTTGCATCATCAGCCAACATGTGTACAATAATTCTGCAATATGAACATTTATTCAATTATTACTATTTGTTGTTCAACCTTTACTCTTAACGGTGCAATAATCCATTTTACTGTTGTTGTTCAACATTTACTCTTAACGGTGCAATCCATTTATCACTTATCTGTATATAAATGAGGTGTTACTCATCTGTATATATTAGAGATGCACCGATACTAAATTTCTCAGCCGATACCGATAACCGATTATTCAGAGTGATATCGGCCGATAACCTATACTGATAGTTCTGCCTTTTATACCTTATTTTAAATTAATAATAATTAATTCCACAATTCTGAAGGATATGCAAACTTTATTCTCTCCATTTCAACAAGTTGTTTCACAGTAACTGGTCTCATAAACAGAAAACACATTACTCTAATTAACATTAACACATGAATTGAATTCTGAAGATTAAAGTAAGATTCCTTAACTTATTGAATGTTATTAATTCATATTAATATAATTTAGTGATTGAATTCTAAAATAAACCTCCTGTTAGTCTCACATTACCACAAACAAAAGCATTTCTACTTCATCATTGAACATCAAACTGGTAATATATAGGCCGAATATAAACCTTTTTTTGATGCTATTAACTCATATTCTCATATTAACATTAACTGCATACTACTCTACAAATTTTTTGCCTGTGCAATATATACTACTTTTTTGTCACTCGTCTTCATTTAAATCTTTCAACGGTGTACTAGTGGTTTAATTCAGCATGAGCAGCGTGTAAGTAGCGCGCGGAAAAAAATTTGACTCGTCGCCGGAACTCCTGCTTCACTGCAGCTCACTTCCGAGGTAAAATATTATAGGTGCAGAGCTTACAATCTGCAGATACAGATTATTGGCCGACACAGAGTTCCATCTCTAGTATCTATTCATATTTGTATTCATCTGTACATACACTGAGGTGTTCATAGTGTACATATTACCATTATTATTATTTGTAATACCCATCTCCCATCCATTCCATCTTCAACCGCTTACTCCTTTTCAGGGTCACGGGGGAACCTGGAGCCTATCCCAGGAGGCATCGGGCACAAGGCGGGGTACACCCTGGACAGGGTGCCAGTCCATCGCAGGGCACAATCACATACACTCTCACACTCATACACTACGGACACTTTAGACACGCCAATCAGCCTACCATGCATGTCTTTGGACTGGGGGAGGAAACCGGAGTACCCGGAGGAAACCCCCGACACACAGGGAGAACATGCAAACTCCGCACACACATGGCCCTGTGGTTAGGCGGACATGCTAACCACTAAGCCACCGTGCGCCTATTTGTAATACTATTATTCTTATTTTTCTATTCCTCCATATATCACAATTCTATTCCTATTTAATGTGTATTCTTTCTTATCTGTTTTTCGTGTAATTGAGTTGCTGTAACGAGGGATTTTCCCCAAAATGGGATCAATAACGTTTTGATCTTATCCTTCTTTGATGCTTCTTTGATGCTGTGCAAACCACCACAACAATAATAGCATTTTAAATCGCAAATCGCAATTTTGATCAGAAAAATCGCAATAAGATTTTTTTTTCCAAATCGTGCAGCACTAATATTCATACTAAACACTACAAAACTTCAAGTTTGATGTCATGAGGATTAGATTTCTTTATATAAAGAACCCTGTCGCCCTCTAGAGGAATTCTCTAGAATTGCACCCCCTCTCATTTGTCTTTGAGTAACGTATCCCATGATGCATTGCTTTTCCAACGGCTTCAGTCAATTCAAGTAGCAGCGCACCGCCGGTGTGTGTTTCGGTGTGAATGTGCGCGTTCTCCAGTTGTTATTGAGCTGCTTCTCAGGGACCTGTTGGGTTGCGGAACGAACCGGATCACGAGCCGATCTGTACCGTACCGGTTGGTAAAAGCGGGCGAAGAGCCGAGTTTTGGCCTCATGCTTCGGGATGTTTTCCGGCCTGTAACGGGAAGCAGAAGGTTTAGGCGCCAGAATCGGAGCTTGACTGAATCGGACAACCAGCAAGCACAACAAACACGGCTGAAAATAAAGAAAAATCCGTTGAATGGATTTGGATTCTGCACGAAACGAATCAGGAGCGATGGGAGAATCGATGCAGCCGGCCACACCGAGTCGCCACGAGAAAAGTCTCGGACTATTAACCACCAAGTTTGTCACCCTGCTGCAAGAAGCCAAGGATGGAGTGCTGGACCTTAAAGCTGTAAGCGTGACGTGAGCTAGCACGCTAGCACGCTAGCTAACTCACTAATTAGCACGCTCACTAACTTACTACCTAATTACATTTAGTATCTTCCTTTACTCTGTCCAAGTTCTTTATTGTTATCGTTTTCAGCATAGTTTGGTTGAAATATTTGCGTAACGTATTTTGTTTTAGCCTAAACCTAAACGTCACGGTTTAAAAAAACAAAACTTTTTTTTTTAGGCTGCGTTCTAAACGTTTGCGTGTTCCCTCGATACGCGCTCTACGTAGGCAACACAGGAATGGCGCGTGCCCTCTTATGTAGTTCCCTATATGCGTGATGTGACGCCATTTGAGATTCAGCCGGAAAGTTTGGTCGCTTGATAGAGATAGATGGCCTAAAAGTTTGAAATAAAAAATCGTTTGATTAAATGAAAAAAAAAAAAATGTTAATTAAATAGAATAATTAAATAGAATAATTAAATAGAATAATTAAATAGAAAACACTTTAGTTTGTCATTTAGCGAGTGTCACTATTTTTTCCTTCCTTTTTTAAACTTTCCCAGAAGGTATATATAATTCTGAATTAGAAATATAATTCTGCATTAGTTTTTGAAATTTCTTTCAAGAGAAGGATAATAAAAACTTTCTTATATAGTTTTCGAAAAAAAAAAAATAAATAAATAAATAAATAATAAAGTGAACGTGATCACGCATGCGCACTTTGAAACAGTTTTTTTTTTTTTTTTTAAATGGTGACGTGTTTCTGAAAATCTGCATTTAACGGAGAAAATTAAATCGCAGCTATGACTGCTTTGTAGTAGCTTATAGAAGATCCGGATCATTATTACATCATGAGAAGTGCAAACCCTCTGGCTGTCCATCACACACACCACAGAAAAGTGTGTGTGTGTGTGTAGGGGGGGGGGTGCTTATACACCTCAAACGGGCAGGTGTCATTTATCTCAGTTGGTAGAGCGGGTTGTCCACTAATCCACTAACCGTGGGGTTGGTGGTTCGAATCCCGGCCCGGGTGACTCCACATGCCGAAATGTCCTTGGGCAAGACACTGAACCCTAAGTTGCCCCCAATGGCAAGCTGGCAGCTCTGCTACTATTGGTGTGTGTGTGTGGGGGTGCTTATACACCTCAAACGGGCAGGTGTCATTTATCTTAGGGCGGCTGTGGCTCAGTCGGTAGAGCGGGTTGTCCACTAATCCACTAACCGTGGGGTTGGTGGTTCGAATCCCGGCCCGGGTGACTCCACATGCCTAAGTGTCCTTGGGCAAGACACTGAACCCTAAGTTGCCCCCAATGGCAAGCTGGCAGCTCTGCTACCATTGGTGTGTGAATGTGATCTCATTAGTAAGTCGCTTGTAACTGTAAAAATGATATTTCTGTAAAGCTGCTTTGAGACAATGTACCATTGTAAAAAAAGCGCTATACAAATTGAAGAAGAAGAATCTTATTTTCTCATGTGTGCAGAAATACCCAGAGGGCAGCTTTCACACCTATTCGTCAGTTTTTCAAGTGTGTATCACAGCGAAATTCTTCCCGTTGGTTTTTACTTCACACTTTACAACTCCAACAAAGGTGGTTGAGGACCATGTAGGGCTCAAAACGTAGTCGTAAAACTCTTTCACTCCGAGTGAAGGGAAAACGTTGGCAAGAGTGGGTAGAAATCGCATAAATCTCTCGTTATGATTGTTGGTTCAAGTCCCCAGAACATGTCTGGTGTGTGTAGCTCTACAGCTCTGTCCTTTGGCTTAAGTTCTTAGTTCAAGTGGCTTTGTGATTTCAACCATATACAGCTGGTACAGTACACAACGTTCCTCCAGGACCATGGTGCTACTTAAAACAACACACTGACCATTTGAGACGACAAGAATGAATAAGATCTTCACATTTTTACATAAAGTGCACGTTCAAACGTGTGCTAGCAACACAGGACAGGACAGCACTACTAAAACAGGACAATGGGAAGGTACACAGTTTTAGAGTGGTAGTGAACGATGTAATGGGTAGTGCTAAAGATGGGTGCCAATGTGTAACAATATAATTTAACACACAATTGTGCTGCAACACAAAACATACACATCGTGTTTGGATCAGCTAAAACATTGTTGAGCCGCATGGGGCGGCTGTGGCTCAGTCGGTAGAGCGGGTTGTCCACTAATCCACTAACTGTGGGGTTTGCGGTTTGAATCCCGGCCCGGGTGATCCCATGCCGAAGTGTCCTAGTGCAAGGCACTGAACCCTAAGTTGCCCCCAATGGCAAGCTGGCAGCTCTGCTACCATTGGTGTGTGAATGTGATCTCATTAGTAAGTCGCTTGTAAATGTAAACTGGTATTTCTGTAAAGCTGCTTTGAGACAATGTACCATTGTAAAAAGTGCTATACAAATTGATAAATTAAATTAAACTAAAAAAAAAAAAGTATTACAAAAATGAACGGTTCTGACTGTACCATGAAAATGTACTGTAGTTTTTAAAAAATGAAAGATGTATCAATTCAAATGTATTAACTATTAATAAGTATTTAAAATAAATAAGTGATCCATCCAAACTGAATGGAAAAAGTAACGGTCCAAATAACAAGAAGAGACATCCAAGATAATCAAACATCACTTCAAATTAAAAAACAAAATTTGTCAGGTTTTATTTCACGTCGAGTGGCCACTCTCATGCTGTATAATGACAGCAGACCCTTCTCCTCAGTGCTCTCACATCAGATGCAACCGGGAAAAACTGGTGTGTATTAAAAAAAAATTTCCCCCTCCCCCAGATAACTGATAATTAATGTTATTCCGTAAATATTAGTGGTCGACCGATTTACGGCTCGATCGGTCGACCTCTAAAATTTGCGGATAAAACGTCATTGAAATGAGTTCGAGATCTTAAATGAGTGATTGTGAATAAGTAACACATACAAAAAAAGCATTTCTTGCGGTGGAGTGGTTTGAACGTTTTACCGCTCACTCAATTGATTTCAAGATATCATCTGTTCTTTTTCTTAAAACACTCGTCTCCTTCTTGACTCGCAAACAGCGGTTCTGTGCTTCTTTCTACAACCGCAGAGTGAGACCTAACAGCTGGAAAAATGACAACATGCAACAGTCCTGTGTTACAATTACGACTTCAGTTACTCATTTGCACTGTGTTTTTCTGCACATTGACTGAACATAAAGGGAATGGTCTTATATATAACACCAGGGCTCGTTTTGTTTTTTTTCTTCACGTCCTGATGTGTATTATTATTGTTTGTTCACCCTCTTTCTTCCCAGGCTGCTGATACGCTGGCTGTACGGCAGAAACGGCGGATATACGACATCACCAACGTTCTCGAGGGCATTGGGCTGATTGAGAAGAAATCAAAGAACAGCATACAGTGGAAGTGAGTGAGGCTCATTCCCCAGTGGAACTTCACCACAAATACAAGCTTTTGTAAGGAATAAAAAGCAGTGTGTCGTGCTGTTCTAAGAAAATAATAAACAGCAGGGTGGGGGGTGAAGTGGAATTACAGTTATGACTCAGAAGTTGATTATTTTCTAATATCACTGTGTTTTATTCAGCTTATACCAGGAAAATCTGTAAAGTTTTACTGATTACAATTTTTATTAATGAACACATCGTACATTTTGTCCGTTTATAGATGCATAAAATTTTGTGGAGCATCTGTGAAACAAGTTACTACCTGTTCTCACTTGTTATAGCAGCTATAATGTGGTGAGGCTGTGTTTCAGGTGGTAGAGTGGGTTGTCCACTAATTGTAGGGTTGGTGGTTTGATTCCCGGCCCACGTGACTCCACATGCTGAGGTGTCCTTGGGCAAGACCCTGAACCCCAAATTGCTCCCGATGGCAAGTTAGCGCTTTGTATGGCAGCTCTGCTACCATTGGGGTGTGTGTGTGTGAATGAGACATGGTGTAAAGCGCTTTGGATAAAAAGTGCAATATAAATGCGCCATTTAACCCCCCCAACTTAATAAGACAGAAAACTCACAGCTTGTCGTATTACCAAGAAAGATTTTTCTGTGTCCGAAAACTGTTACAAGTGCTGACACTTGAGACTCCTTCCATAATCTTTCATGAACATCTCCTCACAGGAAACTTCGCCGTATCAACAACAACATGTTTTAAAATCTTGATTATGTGGAGTGTTTGCCATGCAAGTTCCTGTGTCAGTTGTTACTATGGAAGCGATAGCATATTAGAACGAGCGCATTAATATAGAAATGTGAATTCTTTTTTTGTCAGAGCTGCAGTTATAGAAAATCAGTTAATATCGTCTGACCAGTCAGAAAGGAGAATTCGCCAGTTCTGTGGATTTTGAATTGAATATAATTTTGGTTTGACTTAAAATCGGTACTGATTTACCACAGATCTTGCTGATTGTGTGTGTGTGTGTGTGTGTGTGTAGAGGTGTAGGTCCTGGCTGCAACACACGAGAGATTGCTGATAAGCTGATCGATCTGAAGCTGGAGCTGGAAGATCTGGACAGAAGAGAACATGAGCTGGACCAGCAGAGGGTCTGGGTGCAGCAGAGCATTAAAAATGTGACTGACGACTCACAGAACAGCCCATATCCTTCCCTCGCGGTTTCCTCCACTATGGAGATCAGTGGCTTTCTCGTTTGTCCTGTTGTTAAAACGCTCTCGGTACTGGCACTTGGTTTTATCAGGCGTCTTAAGCAGAGGTAGTCAAAGACAAATTCTTAAACTGTTCATGCATAAACTCTTTATATTTCCAGCTATATATCCAGATTATTTAATATTTTCTGTCTTTCTCTTTCTCTCCCTTTATTTACTTAAAATGGCATCATGTATGAGTTTTGATTCTGTCTAAATATTACCCGATTAAAAAAGTAGATGAATTGTCCATGGGTAAAAAAATCCAAACAAAATAATAATAATAATAATAATAATAATAATAATAAAAAAATTCAAAATGTCCAAAATGGTAACATTCATGTCTAGACTATGTCAAAGACAAATATTTTAGAAAATATAATTTCTTTATTTATTGTTTTAGTTTTCATTATAACAACCTCAAAAACCAATGTACTCTGCAATCATCAGCATCAACGAAAAATAAAAGTACTCGTTAAAACAGAAAGGAAAAAAAAGACAAAATTATACCGAGGGCTGAAATTCAAAAACGAGAATTAGAGAACATAGATGTAGGAATTGGATCAAAGGGTTCATGACAAGTCCAAGAAAATATAATTTCTGAACGTGGATAATTTACACAGTTTAGGACTGTTGTGTGAGACGGGGGGGTATTCCGAAAAACAATACAAACAAAAAAAAAAAAACCCAACAACTACTTTTTACAAAGCTCACTTGAGTCTGGCTCAATATTTTATATATTTTGTATGTAATGCAGGAAGCTGGTAAATATTGACAGACAAATGGTCTAGAGAGCTATGGAGGGTTTGGTTCATTTACAGTAATGCTCTTGAGTGATTTAGAGGTAATTTACAGCTTATATTTTCCCCCAGCATAAAGAAACCGAGCCTTAACTCGACAGTCCATAAGTGTGCATGACACTACGTGTGGAAGGGTTAAGTCAAAGTGCATTTTCTGCTCTAAATAAATCCTCAGGTAAAAGTTGACGCACGGCTACAAATTCTCGACTCTGGGTAAAGAACAAAATACATAGAAAATAAATAAATAAAATAACAGCAATAAACTTACTTGGTGTAAAAGTAGCAGAAAGAAAAGTAATCGCACTTTGACTCGCACACTGGCCTCGTTTATCAAGCTGGATGTAGACAACTTCCTCGTAAATTGTTAGCAGTAGCGTGTAGATAAGAAATGTGGTATTCCTGAAAAGTTCTTGAGTTCATGTAAGTTTTCGTATGAAGACTCGCACTAATGTGAACTTGGTTGATCGAGTTCAGAGCGTATAATTGGTGAGTTATTGCGGCTTTATGTGTGGATTCCACAGTCACTTGTTTAATTACACTATGTGAAACTTGGTGGTGTTATATTAGTAAGTCTTATTTGTGGCCAGACTGCTTTTCACGGTTTTTTATTTATTTATTTATTTATTTATTTATTTATTTATTTATTTATTTAAAGTGGTAAAAAACCAGCTTATGCTAGGCACATACTGTAACCACGGCAACACTCTAAACCACTCCTGGCTAACTAAGCTAACTAGTTCTAACTTGATCTCTAGATTAGATTTGTTATCATTAATTTAATGTAAATGTAAAGTGTACAAATGTAATGCAGATTCTGCAAGACTATGATGATGAGGTTGTTTGCCTTCGCTGTAGCTTTGACTCTTCAAACGCAGCCACAACACAACTGGAACATTGGGATTGAATTATTCTTGATTCCACATGCCATACAACTCCTCATTCGATCAATAAAATCCAGCACCAGCATTTTGTCATCCATGTTTGTTCTTCCTCGCTTGTCCCTAATTGTTGCTTTTGTTGCGTCCTTAACGAGACATACTCTGGCCTACGTGACACATCAAGACCTCTGCAACTGCTTTAAGGGTAGGTCGTTTCTCTTGAAAGATTTCTTGCTGAGATCTTGATTCAGGCCCTGGTTCACTTAGGATGAGACACACTTTTAGCTTGTGCTATGCTCTTAACATCAACTTAACCGTCTCTCTTTTTTTTTCTGCCTCTAGGTGACACACTGCTAGCGATCCGAGCGCCTTCAGGCACACAGCTGGAGGTGCCGATACCAGAGTCTGTAAGTGCGGGTCTTTTTTTCCCTCACAACTCTTTGATTTCACTTTGAGGCACATTTTTACTATAGCCAAGTTTTTGTTGTGGATCCAGAAAACAGTGAGGAAAATGTGCGTTCGTGAAATGTTCAATAGGTTTACATATTGTAAAAATATCACAGTAGTGATTGGCTGTTTAAAAACGGGTGAAAATGAAAGGTTTCTTAAAGAAAAAAAAAACACATCTTGAAGCTGATCAGGTAAAAGAAAGCTCAGGTCAACAGTGACACCGGAATATCCCTGGTGTCTCCGCTGCTCATTTTCCTGGTAGTAACACATTACGTTACTGTTTTAGGTTGTAAATGGACAAAAGAAGTACCAGATCCATTTAAAAAGTTCCTCGGGCCCTATCGATGTTCTTCTGGTGAATAAGGACCCAGCCAGCGCCTCTCCGGTCGTGCTACCTGTTCCCCCTCCGGAAGACATGCTCCAGAGTCTCCCAGCCTCCTCGGTTACTGCTCCGTCTGCTCCTGTCGCTGCCGCTACCGCCAAACCTGCAGCCAACAGTACAACAAGTACAGCTGTTAATAACCAGAGGCCTGCAAACACAACTGCTGCTCCAGTTAAAGGTTTCACATCAAGCCCAACAGATCTCTCTTACCTCTGTCAATCCCAGTTGTAATATCCAATCACTGGCGTCTCTAAGCTCATGTATGCAGAATATGGCCGATCATGCTTTCGTCCGAGTGTGTTACGCTGCCCTGTGACACATGAAGCTTGAAAAGATGCGATTCACGTGTCTAGGAGGAAGCATGAGAACATCCCGAAATAATTGCAATAAATTATATTGTAATTTTAAGACCATTTTATGCCACCGATATAATATGACGATATAATAACATTATAATGTGAGTACAAGAGCAACGAACTTTTAATTCTTAAGAATATTCCAGACGTGTTTGTGGGAGTTCATTATGCCGCTAGTAAAGCGTCTTCAGTTCACCGCTTTTCATTCATTGTTCAGCTTCAGCTCACGCAGTGGCTCAATCCCTGACATTACCTACTACGGCGGGAATTTTTGATATTCTTTTTAGTTTTTCTTCTTAAAGAAACATTAAGGGCATTGTTAATATCTTGCATCTTTTTTTTTTCATGATGGTACACATCTTGCATTCGAACAGTTTTTGCATTCGACTGCATTTTTATCTTGGACGCATTTTAGAAGTTCAAATTTTAATTTGACAGCACTAGAGCAGACGAGAAGACCGAAGCGGTAAACAAACACGCATGTAAACACAACGCGCATTATCGAGGTCAGCAAAAATGATCGAGGCCATGTCCATATATCGTACAATAAGTCGATAATGTAACCATCATGACTGGTCTAGCCTTCAGCTTGGAATACTGGACTGTTCGAATCAGAATTTGGGTATTTATTCCATACGTCGCCATGAATTCAGTAAAATAAATATGAAAAAGAAAAGCTATAAATAACTGGCCATATTTTGATGCTGATAGCAGCGCTGCTGTTTTATATCTGGAAAGAAAAATTGTTTTGTGGGCCAGCGATATTCACTTTCTTGCTAGGAACTGAATAAAATAGCAATATATTTCCAATAATGTCCAGGACAACGTTTCAGGTGCCCCGGCTTCCTCGACTTGAGAACCTCCCTGTTTGTCTTAAATTCTGTTTTTTTTTCCCCTGTGACCGTTCTATGTTCTCAGCATGTGTGTTTTTCTGTGTGACAGAAGCCCCCAACACTGCCCCCTCAAACACACCGGCCAACCAGAATCCAGCAGAGGAGAGCCAGCAACTTCAGTCCTCAGCCTTGTTGGACAGCAGCTCGTCGCATCCGGAGCCCTCGGCCGTCTTTGAACCAATCAAAGCGGACCCTTCAGAGTGTGAGTGTGCATCCTGTTTTTATACACTGATGAATAAAACCAACTCAGCTTAGTGTTTATGTATTTGCTGAACTCCCCCCCCCCCCCCCCCCCCCCCCGCTAATCTAACTTTATTTAATTAATTTTGTTTCCGATTCACTTTTTAGTGCTGGATCTCCCTAAAGAACTTTCAGAAATGTTTGATCCTACTAAAGGTAAGACTGCTTTTCGTCTTGGCCTGATATGTCTTTAAAAAAAAAAATTGTCGTGACTTACTATAATTTCAGTACACTAATCACTGTGTTTATGCTGCATTTGTGTCGTGAGGAAAGGTTTCGGAAGACAGTGAAAATTCAGATTATTCCAACTGGATAGCGTTCACACTTTGCCATTTCATTTACTTGATAAAAGTGACATTTACTAGACATTAGCTACCATATAACGCTAGTTCCCAAACTATGGAATATCCATGTGAGGTAACTTGACTTACAAATGGGTCTCCTCTGTTTATTTTACAAATTAATAACCTAAATATTTGGGCTGAAACTAACGATTATTTTCGTAATCAATTAATCGGACTATTTTTTTCCTTCGATTAATCGGTTTAAAAAAAACATCTAGTACTATTTTAAAAAAAGTAAAATACACTTTTTTTTATTACAAATTTTTAATATAAACTTCATACTAAAACTTTACATCAACACACCTGTTTGTCCAATTTATATAATAAATTTATATTTATATAAATTATATAATAGTATTTATGCATTTTTTTTTTATGGATTCACAAAAAAGCACAGATAATTAAACTACTGTCTTAATAATAAAACTCACTTTCACTGTACCTCGTGGTTTCTGTTACTCACTGCCTTTAGACCTAATGTTTTACTTGTTTACTTTAATCGTAGCGTTTTAATTGGACGTTACAGATCTCACTTCTGCTACACTGTGCATCACCATGTCCTCACTGCGAGTGTGGAGCAACGCGGCCTCATTACTAATAGATCACTTCCGTTATAATAAATGACAGAATTTACACTGCAAGTGCACAAATAATATAATAACAATAAACTGAACCTCTTAAGCAACTCGCAACAGTTTCCCCAACCCCTTGCACACAGTGGAGCATTTTGGATATGAACACAAGTTTGTGTTATGCATCACTGTCGTGTGTCCGTGCTACACAAACTCCATTTTGTGAAGTATGCAGGTTACCATCTTCTACACCATGTTTAATATAAAATGCTTCCCTGCCTTAGAGGACTTGGGTCGCACACCTGGAAAAAAAAAAAATTTATTTATTTGTTTGTTTTTGACGTTTATTAACTTGACGTTTATGCTTCCATCTGATGGTGACTGAGGGCATGTTGGGCATAAAAGGTAATGTTCACTCTGAGTATTCTGCTAAAGCTAGCGGTGTCACATTAAGTGAGTTTGATGTCATATGCCATCGTCTGGGGAAACTGCTTATACTTCCGGTTAGTAAAAACCCGCTCGTGTTCTAGTTGAGACGATACTACCTTTCTAAAATTCATACGCAAGATGTCAGAGTGCATAGTGTAAGTGTACAGTACGTTATTTGGGACACAACCTTGCTTTGTACTCACCGATGTGTGATTTCAGAAGAGAAGTAACACAATGAGTAGATGTGCCACGCGCAGACTGACTAACTGAGATTCATTGACAACGATTTTCAGAATCGATTATCAAGGTTAACGATTGGTTGTTGCAGCTCTATAAATACTGAAGATGGATTTCTTTGTTATTTTGGAATGCACATTCAGACAAGCCACATTTAAATTAACGTTATTGTAGAGTCTTGTTCACTTCCCTGACATGCTGCTGTAGCATAGTTTAAGCTCTTGTCTCAGAACAAGTGTATAATATATTACATAAAAACTGTTTGGAAACCGGCCCTCCTTTCTGGAATATGTTTAACAAGAGGCCAATCCAAATAGTCATTTTATAGTCACTCCTATAGCACCCCTTCACTTCCTCATAAATCACCATGAGATCATCGTGAGAAGTCCATGTGTGTGCGGAGTTTGCATGTTCTCCCCGTGTGTCGGGGGTTTCCTCCGGGTACTCCGGTTTCCTCCCCCAGTCTAAAGACATGCATGGTAGGCTGATTGGCGTGTCTAAAGTGTCCGTAGTTTATGAATGTGTGTGTGAGTGTGTATGTGATTGTGCCCTGCGATGGACTGGCACTCTGTCCAGGGTGTACCCCGCCTTGTGCCCTATGCCTCCTGGGATAGGCTCCAGGTACCCCGTGACCCTGAAAAAGGAGTAAGCTGTAGAGGATGGATGGATGATCGTGAGATGATAACGTTGTAACTCTGCTTTCGAGAAGTCGAATGTCCGAATGCGCTTGAAAGTGATGTCATAACAGTCCTTGCTAATGGTAACTCTAGTTGAACCACATGGGAGGAAATGGGGGCAGGCTCAATGAGTAAAAAAAAAATCATTCAAATTTCATTCAACTCTACGTGTTTAACTGCCAGAGATCTATTTTTCACAAATCTTACCTAATGCACCTTTTTGAAATGTATGAAGTCTGTAGCTGCTATCTTGGTACAAGATGAGTGGTGTTTATTTCTGTTTCCTGTTTTGTCTGCAGAAATCATGAGTGCAGATCTACTGGAAGAGCTCATGTCATCAGAAGGTAAAGCTGGCCATAAACCAAGCCATCTGTACATAGTATACTACTAATTATGAAGATGATTTACTGATACTTCAAAGCTGTGAACGCTGCACTGAGGATGTGTGGACCATTTATGTGAAGTATTTTATACTTAAACAATAAAGTAGTACGTTAAAATCTCTCTTGTTCTGGAATTTAAGGAAATTTGTCTTCATGCACTGAAGGAATGTGTATTTAGGAGATGCACAAAAAGTATATTGCCCTCATTACTGTGGAGATTTCCAGTTAAACTCTTATGCCTTTAAAAAAATGGCAAACCGATTGGGATCAATGCAGTACAAGTAATCTTCACAAAATCAACCCTGAATCAGTCAGTTTCCTCTCTCTAGCTCTCTTTCCGTCCATCCATCCACCACTAATTGTGCACGTTTCTTGAAGGCTCTCCTGAAATTTCCATTCCGTCATCATCTGATGAGTGACTAAAAACGAAACGGGGCTTAATAACGGGCAGTTTTTAGTCTTTATGTCTCCACATTCCACGATCCTAAAGTTTCAGAAATAAACTAACTTGGACACATTATAAAAAAGTTGCTTTTAAAATTTTTAAACATGCCTTCGTTTGCATTGAATACAGATGATGGAGGAGAAGAGGAGGATCTCTTTCAATCAGTTCATTCATCCTGTCGTCAATCCTGTACAAAATATTTCATGTTGGAGTTTTAAAAAGAATATCTTTTGATTTTAGTGGATATTATCCTATTGCCCATTAACCTTATTTCCTTTTTTTTTTTAATGATTACACACCAAGTTTTTATGTATTTAGACGTACAAATGTACTTTTAAAAAATAATTTGTTCTTTTTTGAGTGAATTTATTTACAAATAATGAATAAATAAATGTTTTTACATGTTCTATTACTTAACGTTTTATTATTTTATTCTTTCTTCTCTTTAATGGAAATTCTACCCTGGGTACCTTCAAGGATAAACATTTGTAATGTCTGAGCCCCTCTTTCTCACTCTCTTCCTTTCTCTTTTCTAGTTTTCTCTCCACTCCTCCGCCTCTCACCACCTCCTGGGGATCACGACTACATCTATAACCTGGACGAAACAGAGGGCCTGTGTGACCTCTTTGACGTCCCTATTGCCAACCTTTGACCTCCACACGCACGTGATGAGAATAGTGTACCTGTATTTAACAAAAGAAGCCCGCCTTTTTTATTTAAAAGGTTCGGCTGCGTTTCAGATCCATGTGAATAAGCTGATTTTATGTGTGTGTATATATAGAGTTGTACGTTTTTATGTTTTTGTTTCTCTTTTTGTAATATCATCTACCCAAAGCTGCGATCTACTGAACAGTGGCACGGAACGTCCCCCTGTCTCCGGCTTGACGTTGCTGAAGCGTCGCCTATTTTAAATTTTAACAGCCGTTACATTTGAACTCGGCAACAGGATGAAAGGCATTGTGTTGCTACTTTGGTCAAATACACAATCGGAAACACCAGCAGGAATACCAGCTCTAGTCCCTGACCTGTTTGTTTTATTAGTTTATTTTTGTTTTGTTTTTTTTAAACTGTCCTCCTATTGGTTTATAGAAGTGGGTGTCAAGTAGCTGATTTTTTTCATTGAACAAATTTAACGCAACAAAAAACACAAGCTCTATTACATGGTACTAGTGCAAATCAGTTTTTATAAGGTATCCTTAAATTTATGATTATTACTGGTCTGGAAAAACCTTTTGAACATTACAAGCTGTCATTAACAGAAAAATCCACCCTGAACGTATCAGCGTTTATAATTAACTTGATAATCAGCGGCATATAAGCTTCTGTCGTTGACATTGTCTGTTTTCCGTTTGGTTAGCAGGTTCCTACATTACCCACAATTCTTATCATGCGGTGGCATTTAGCCCTCTCGTCATCTCTAGATAAAGAGAGAGATGCAGCAGTGCTTCAGACCTTTAGTGTGTTCAGCTCTCAGCTCAAACTGATCAGTTTTCAAAGCTTAAAACTTCTGAGATTTCTATTCATTGTTTTCCATTCTGTTCCATTGTTTGCTCCAGTGTCTCTGCTACTTCTACGCTGGATTACTCATTATTATGATGTTTAACCGGGCAGGAGAATGAGTGAGAAATGAAACTCTTGCTCTGTTGTTTCACGGATTTAGCAGGATCGTGGCTGTGCCAGTAATAAGTGTCCCTCTTTGAACTTCTCAGAGGAACAAGAAGAATTATATTAGGACTTGAATGTCTATGCACATCATAGAAATTTCAATATGAACACATTTAATGTGTTTTACGGTGGAGTTCTCCTTTGGCAACTGAATTGGGTCTGTGGTGTTTTTTCTGATGTTTTGGGATGTAGTGTTTTACAGTTTCAGGTTTCCAGCTTTACATTGACTCGTGTCACAGATGTTTAAAGCAGTTGAAGGTCAAGGGCCTTGCTCAAAGACTCATCACTGTCTCAGCAGTTCCTCATTTCGTTCCACTACTCCACTGTGGATTGAGATCAATCATCTTTTGTTTATTTGCTTCCCTGCCCCAAACACACTATAACATATTTGTATATTCATTTAATTGTGACTTAAACGGACAGAACCTTATGCGTTCATAACTAACTCCTGGTGTTAATGTATGTACATCAGAATGAGAATGTATTGCAACGGTGTAATTTGAGCTGTTAATTGTTCTCTGAAACATGTGCTTAACCAGTTTCTCCTTCTGTTATGTCCAGTTCTATAGTCCTGCCATCTGTTATTCATTTCCATGTGTTATATATATATATTTTTCCACTCATCGTAGCTAAAATACGTTTGCACTGTTTGTATATGAGCATGACTATGTAAAGAAGGAAATCTGCTCAGCACCACATCTACAGCTGTAAACAGTTTATCGCATCTTCTCCGGAACAGAACTGTTCCCTATTTTTAAAAATGTATTTCTTTTAGCTGAAGGATATTTTTATGGTTGTACACCATCATTATTTTTGTACAGGTTAGAGAGTTCGACAGATGAATTATGGTATGCACAAAGCAGACGTAATTTCTCTGATGATGACAACATGGTCATCTCCATATTCGCACTTTAATGCAGTACGATCACTCGGGTTTCATTCGTCCACTCCTTTCTGCTGGACGGAGAGCTTCATTTCAGGTCCAGGGAAATGTTAAAACCTTCACTCTTCTGTCCCAATGCCATCCATTGAGGTTCTTTGTAACGGAGTAGCCTGCCAAAATGGCTATCTGTGAAAGAAATAAATGACAACAGTTTTGTAACACCGGTGTAGTTTAATGAGTTGGTGTGCACCAGGACTTCAATCTTTTTCTTTTTTTTTTTTTTCAGCTGAGTGGTTCTCATTTTATAGCAGAATATGACTCGACCTGAAAACGCGCACACTCATCCAGAGAAAAGTGGACTGGGAGGTTAACACTGCATTTTCACACCACACAAGGAATAGAACATTAGAGGATATGCTGTCGTAGGAAAACGTGATGAAGTGAAGTTACCACCCCTACGTACATTAGTTTTTCTTTTATTCCTCTTATATCGCTTCACTATGTCAAGGATTACATTTTTCTTGAAATCGTACTTTAAAATCTTTTTATAGTTGTGTTTAATGTTGTGGAATTTCTATGAAACAAGTTAGTTCTCATCACTTGCTCTATAGAGATGGCTGGGTAGAAATGTGTGTATATGGCTGGGTCCATACATATTTGGACAGTGATACAATTGTCATTATTTTGCTTCTGTACACCACCACAATGGATTTGGAAAGAAGCAATCAATATGTGATTGAAATGTCAACTTTCAGCTTTTAAGTCAAAGGGGTTAAACAAAAATACTGCATTAACTGTTTAAACTTTATATAAACAGCATATACTTTTTTCTTTTTACAAAAAAGGCTCAAAAGTAATTTGACAATTGATGAGCAGTTTGATGGCCAAGTGTGGTCTTTCTCCTTGTGATTTCATGACAAATTGAGATAAGTCTGGTGTTGATACCAAGCATTGAATTTATATTTGGCAGCTGTTCATGGGACTGCCAATACGTGGTCCAAAGAGGTGTAGATGAAAGTGAAGCCATCATTAGACTAAAACAACAAAACCAAACAGACATATCGGAGAGATGGCAGAAACTTTAGGAGTGGCCAAATCAACAATTTGGTACATTCTTGAAAAGAAGGAAGAAATGCACTGACAAGCTCAGCAATACCAAAAGGCCTGGCTCATCATGGAAGACAACTAAAGAGGATGATCGCAAGAAACACCTCATCACAATATCCAGCAAAGTCAAGAATACTCTGGAGAAGGTAGGCTCATTGTCAAAGTCTACACTCAATAGACACCTTCATGAATGTAAATGCAGATGGTTTACCTCAACATTATATGTTGTTTAAAAAAATAAAAACTTTACTTTTGCAAGATTTGACTTTCCTACAAATAAACACACACACACACACATATATATATATATATATATATATACATATATATATATAAATATATATACACTGTATATACACACTGGGGGCGCACGTTGGCTTAGTGGTTAGCACGCTCGCCTCACACCTCCAGGGTCCGGGGTTCAAGTCCCTCCAGGGCCATGTGTGTGCGGAGTTTGCATGTTCTCCCCGTGCGTCGGGGGTTTCCTCCCCCAGTCCAAAGACATGCATGTTAGGCTGATTGGCGTGTCTAAAGTGTCCGTAGTGTATGAATGTGTGTGTGTGTATGTGATTGTGCCCTGTGATGGACTGGCAGGGTCCAGGGTGTACCCCGCCTTGTGCCCGATGCTCCCTGGGATAGGCTCCAGGTTCCCCGTGACCCTGAAAAGGAGCAAGCGGTTGAAGGTGAATGAATGAATGAATATATACACTGTGTATGTATATACTATGTATGGGAAGAGAAGACAGGGAGGGGGTCATGTTCCAAAGCACACCACATCATCTGTCAAACATGGTGGAGGAAGTGTTATGGCATGGGCATGCATAGCTGCCAATGGAACTGGGTCACTGGTGTTTATTGAAGATGTGACTGTTGATAGAAATAGCAGGATGAATTCTGAAGCATATAGAGGTATACTTTCTGCTCAGATTCAGTCAAATGCTGCAAAACTGATAGGACAGCGCATCACGGTACAGATGGATAATGAAAGCAAACCAAGAGCTTCTTAAGGCAATGAAATGAAATGTTCCTAAAATGTCCAATAACCTCAACCCAACTGAACATGCTTTTCACTTACTTAAAGAAAGGCAGAGAGGCCCACAAACAAGCAGCAACTAAAGGCAGCTGCAGTAAAGGTCTGGCAAAGCTTCTCAAAGGAGAAACTCTGAGGAAAATTAGGGATAAATTCCCACATTTAAAATCTGTATCATGTGTTATGTTTCATTAAAGCTGCTTTGAGACAATGTCCATTGCAAAAAGGGCGATACAAATCAAATTTAATTGAAAACTCAGCATTTAGCCGATTTAAAATCAGACAGGAACACCACAGCTGACTTCCTGTTTCTCAGAATATGTTTTTTGTCCTACACCAGATTTCCCCCCTAAATATGACATTCAGTATTCGTGATGCACATTAGCATCACTAGCATACACGCTATATAACGTCGCTAAAAGTTTAGCACTTCAGACAAAAGCCCGAAACCAAAGATAAACCTTTTAGCTTGAAATTGAGAGACTTTACTATCTCGGTTCTGATGTTCTCCTGAGAAACTCTGAAATGGCTGAACCGTCCGGGCTGCGTTCCAAACAGCACACTTCTGTGTACTAAATACTACGCAAAAAATAGCACGCTGCCTTCGGTTGCTAGTGGCGGCGTACTAATTTTGACATACTCCTTAGTACAGAAGTGTGCTGTTTGGAACGCAGCCCGGGTCTCCTTCCTCGAGCAGCGGGAGGGACGCTGTTCAACCCGGAACTGGGAATGTCGTCAAGGTGGAAGCTCAAATATATGACTACTTCCTGTAAGCGCGCACTTCATAAGGGCTTTAAAAAACGATCTATGAGCCCTATCTAGTGCACTACGTGTTTAATTAGAAGTCTTTTTGGAGTTGAAACCCAATTCGTAGGCTGAAACTTGAAATAACTGTTCTAACACGTACGAAGCGGTTTTTTTTTTTGCAGTCTGGAAAAGAAACTACTTTTTTTTTTTTTTAAAGGATCAGGAGTTCTAATGTGCAAAGTTTTTGTCTGTCAGCAGGTAGGAAATACGTTTATACAAGTTTTAGCATCCATTTTTATTGAAGTTAACTCACTTCTGCTTGTTTCAGTTGTTTAACTTGTGCATTCAGCTCAAAACTCATTAATAGAAAATGGAAATAAATATTCCTGTTTAGTATTTATGTTTGATCCAGTATGATTTATTTTTTTTTTTTTTTTAAAAAGTAGTTTTCAAAAGTTTCCATGAAGAATGGGACAATGGCACACTTTACCAAGACCCCTGCTTAACATTATTGCATTTTCTTGCATGAACAGTACATGAATCAGCCTGTAATAGAGCTGCTATTTATTATTATGTTTTAGGTTATATTATAGTAATAGAGTAGATCATTAAAACGACATGATCTTTAGTTCCGGGTTTAATTTTCTAAACCATTTCCTACTTTGCTTGACTTGTTGATGAACTAATTTGCCAGTTATAAGAAGTGTAGCATGTTCCTGTTTTATCATTATGTGAGACATATGTAATATATGGATGCTCAAATCGACTCGAATGAATCTCAGTAGTCTAGAAGAGTCATTATTATTTTCCTTTTTAGCTTCATACTTCAGTTCCAGCACCAAAGGAACACTCACCTGCTTCCCAGGTGAGCTGGATCAGGTGTGTAGAGGAGCTCAGATAAAAGGACATGGATGTAAGAATTCAAAAATGTTGCAATAATACACACAGAATGGTCCGAAGGAGTAAGAAATGAGGTTGGGTTGGACGTCTTTCAAGTCAAGTGGCTTTTATTGTCCTTTATAACCACAGTGTGCTCCACTAATATTGGCACCCTTGGTAAATATGAGCGAAGAAAGCTGTGAGAAAAATAAATCACAAATTCTCTGCTCTCAAGGATGTCAAACAATTGCATGAGAAAAATATATTTGAAGTGTATTCCCATTGATATTTTACATATTTGTTCGTACACCTGGGTGACTAGGAACAGAAAATTGTTCAACCATGACTTCGTGTTTTACTGGGGTATAAATATGAGGTAACACATAAATCAAATTCCCTTAGTCATTCATAACAATGTGTAAGACCACGGAATACAGCTGTGATGTGCGGAAGAAGGTTGTTGAGCTTCACAAAATGGGAAGTGGCTATAAGGAAATAGCACAAGCATTGAAAATGTCCATTTCCACAGTCAGAGCAATAATTAAGAAGTTCCAGTCAACTGGAGATGTAATGAATCAACCTGGAATTAGATGTGTGAGTATATTGTCTCAACACATTGTGAAGAGGATGGTTGGAGTTGCCAAAAAATCTACAAGGATCACAGCTGGAGAATTGTAGAAGTTAGTTGTGTCTAGGGGTCAAAAAGTCTCCAAAACTACAATCCCAAGTCACCTACATCTAAACAAGTTGTTTGGAAGGGTTTCAAGAAAAAAAGCCTCTACTCTCATCAAAAAACAAACTCAAGAGTCTTCAGTTTTCCAGACACTACTGGAACTTCAAATGGGATCGGGTTCTGTGGTCAGGTGAAACCATAATAGAGCTTTTGAGAAGTAAACAAAATGTTTTGGGGCTGTTTTTCTGCCAGAGGACCTGGAAATATTGTTAGGATAGATGGCATCATACACTATATCAACTATCAACAGATATTAAATGAAAACCTGACTGCCTCTGCCAGAAAGGCAATGATCCAAATGATCCAAATCATACATCAAAATCAACACACAAATAGTTTACTGACTACAAAATCAAGCTCCTGCCATGGCCATACCAGACCCCATAGAAAACTTGTGGGGTGAACTGAAGAGGACAGTCCATCAGCTCGGACCTCGAAATGTGAAGGATCTGGAGAGATTCAGTAAGGAGGAATGGGCTCCGATCCATTGCCATGTATTCTCCAACCTCATCAGGCATTATAGGAGAAGACTCCAAGCTGTTATCTTGGCAATTGTAGGTAACATAAAGTATTGACTAAAAGAGTGCCAATAATTGTTGCACACATATATTTAACAATTATGTATTTTTTGGGGATAAACATGTGTTTTGTTTTCAATTGTTTGATATCCATGAGAGCAGAGTATGTTTGAATTATTATTTTTTTTTACAATAGGCACATTAATAGTCTGAATAAAGTGCCATATGTACCAGGTTGTGTAAAACAGCTATAGCTCTATAATGATAAAATTCTGTAAATGTAAACATAACACACTATGACACTGTGTATTTATGAGGATGAAAAGTGTTAGCAGCAAGACTGCAGGTAGGCCAGTACAGTATTTTGTGTACGGTGTTTAAGCAGCAATTTAAGAAAGAGCTGTGCAAAAATTCAAAGGGTGTGTATGGAATGTTTGTTCAGTTGAGTATGAGTGCGTGTGAGTTTGTCTTAGTGCAGACTCTGGGTATTAAGTAGTCCCTCCAGGATTGAGCAATTTTGAGATAGCAGAAATCAAGGAAACTGCAATATTCGGAGGAGCTTGCAATTTTTCAGAATTACTGCAGATTTTCCGCAGATTTGGGCTAAGACTTGTCATGTGACATCATCACAACATTAATTCAGCCAAAGCTCTCTTCGGCTAACGTGTGTCGACCATGAGTACATATAAAAGGTCTCATTTACCAACAAACATCACTGTGAAAGACAATTGTTTTGTGCAATTGCAATTTTGTCAATTCAAGTAGTTTTCAAGTAGTAAAAACAAAAAGTCCACAAATTGCTTCCCAAATTGTAAATTTTTTTATTTTTTGGCCGGAACAATCACAAAAAAGTCAGCAAAATCCTGTACGGACTGATTAAGGAGTCTGATGGCTTGCGGGAAGAAAGCGTTACACTGTTTGTCTGTGAGCAGCCGAATGCTTCAGTACGGTTTGCCAGAGAGCAGGCGGATGAGGAGTTTGTATGTGATGTGTCTGGTCATCCACAATGCTGATGGAGGGAAAAGAGATCCTGACTGTCTTCTCAGCTGTCCTCACTAGCCGCTGCAGGTTCTTGCGATCCGAGACTTTCCAAACCAGGCAGTGACTCAGCTGCTCAGGGTGTTCTGGAAAGTCCCTCTGTAGAAAGTGTTGAAGTTGATGGGTTGGAGATGGGATTTTCTCAGATTTTGCAGAAATTTGAGATGCTGCTGGGCTTTCTTGGCTATGGCGCTGGTGTTGAGGGAGCAGGTGAGGTTTTCCGCCAGGTGAACACCAAGGAATTGGATCTCCATTGAGGAACCGTCAGTGTTCAGAGAAATGTGTCGCTCCGTGTTCTCCTGAAGTCAACAACCGTCTCTTTTGTTTTGTCCACATTCAGAGTAGGCGTGTTGGCTCTGCACCATTCAGTTAGCCTCTCTCCTCTCTGTATGCTAACTCCTCATTCTTGCTGATGAGACCCACCACGGTTGTATCATTGGGAGACTTGGTGATGTGACTCGAGATGTAGATCGATGCACAGTCATGAGTCAGTGCAGACTGTAGACTCAAGCAGCCCAGACTGTCAATCAGTGACTATCATATCAGGTTTTTATTACACACAGTGGCCCGCCTTCTGCTAGATTGGATCTGACACGTCCATATCACGTCATCAACAGTGATTGAGTAGGCGCATGTGATCTGCTGAACGTGAACAAAGTGAATGAATTATTTACTTCATAAAATTGCCTTTGGATGAGAAACTAAATATAACTAGACTAAGCGCACATTGTCCAATGTCCCAATGCTCTAATTGCACACCATGACAGATGACACTGTGTGATTTGGTTTGTTTATGCTTATCATGTTTTGCTTTCAGAGACAATTCCAAATAATGAAATAATCTACCCTAGAATGGTGTGGAATACCCACAATGCATTTTTCTACAAGAAATAGAGTAGGGCACCATTCCAGGCACAAGGAATGTTGTGGGATTTCAAGAGTCTGTTTTCAGGTATTGCGAAAATTCTCAACACTTGTGGTGCCTGTATCTGTAGCCTCAAGGCTTCATCATGGGGAGGCTGATATACTACAATGCATTGTGGGACTTTAGAAGAGAGGTAGATACCCACACCCTGTTCCCTAGAATACATAATTTAAACCCTAAACAGTGTGCAATAGGATTTCTACATGGCTACAATTTGCGAAACATCACATTAGTGCTGGATGATATAATATTGATGATATATAGGGATAATATTGGGATTGTTTTTTTTCATGGTCCAGTTTCAAGATATATTGTCTGGATCATCATTATTCTTATAACAATTACATACTGTGAAAGTATGCAGACACCCCAACTAATTCAGGTGTTTCAGCCATACCCATTGCCACATAAAATCAAATCAGCCTTATAGCCATGCAATCTCCATAGAGAATGGTTTGTACTGAAGAGTTCAGTGACTTTAAACATAGCACTGTTACAGGATGCCACCTTTGCCACAAGTCAGTTGGTGCTATTATTGTGATAAGGAAGTATCTAGGGGTAACATCAGCTCAGATATGAAGCGGTAGACCACACAAACTCACAGAGCTGAAGCGTGTTGCGCTTAAATATCACTGTGATGCATCGCTCATTACAGAGTTCCAAACTGCATATGGGCAGTATGCGCAATGCCACTCGTCGGCTGGAGTGGTGTAAAGCGCCACCAATGGAGCAGTGGAAACATGTTCTCTAGAGTGATCTATCATGCGTCACATCTGGTAGTCTGATGGATGAATCTGGGCTTGGTGGATACCAGGAAACGCTACCTATCATAATGCAGATTTCCAACAGTGGTTTGGTTACAGTGTAGGGTATGAGATTTCTTTTAATATTGGCCACCTCTACTTCAAAAATAGTGCAGTATATAGTAGTGATGAGTCTGTCTTTTGTGAATCTCTGAGATGACTTTTGATTTTCCCTTTTGTACACAAAGGACATGTGAATGCTCATTTATCATTTATTTATTTACATTCATTCATCATTAGACAGCTTAACTTCTTTCTTAGAAACCTCTTTTTGACATCCAAGCTGTATGTGCTTGACTCTCAACTGTGTGTAGGGGATGGGAAGCGATCCTTTATCAGGATAAAGGGAAATAAATTTTCTTAATGATCCAAACCACAGCGGAACAACAACAATGCCACCTTTGTTAATGATTTGTGGTGACTTGATAATGATTTAGGCCAACAGTTATTTAATTACATTTGATAAAATGCAGTTTCAACATGCAATTTCAGCCAACAAAGAACAATTGCTGGCAACAATATCGCAAACTGCCCCGTTTCGACGGACTTGGGAACGAGCCGTTTAGGAGCTGAAAGAGTCGACTCTTATTGGTGAGCTGAATCAATGAAAAGAGACAGATTTTCCCGTTACTGCTAGTGAATAAGGTGCAGTTATATACAGCAGCATAACCTTCTGCAATGCATTGTGGGATTTCAGGAGAATGCTGGATTTAAAGAATGGCAGAATTCCATAATTAGTGAACATGCATTAGTGTTGCATACCGTGGCCTCTGTAGATTGTTGGGCCACAGATACTGAGATGAATGTATATAACTGGGGCATAGAAAAGAAGTGAGCTGTGTGCGTGTGTGTGTTTAGGGGGAGGTCATATGCATGGTGCTGGTCTTTAGTCCACATGCACACACTTAGTAGATGCAATGAATCCACATTTCTGTGGCATCAGTGGGGTCAGATGTTACAGTGAACATGTGACTAACACAGCTCTGCATTTGGACCAACACTCCTTTCTTTCTTTCTTTCTTTCTTTCTTTCTTTCTTTCTTTCTTTCTTTCTTTCTTTCTTTCTTTCTCAATGTCTTTCTTGTTCCTGCTCTCTCTTTCTGTCTCATCTCATTCTCGTTTGATCTTTCTGTCCCTCTGTTTTTGTCCCTCTGTTTCTGTCTCGGTTTGTCTATCTCTCTCTCTCTCTGTGTAGTGTGTTTGTGTGTATGTGGGTGGATGCGTGTGGATGGATGGATTTGGGTGGATGAGTGTGTCTGTGTGCATGCAGGAACATGATTGGAATGACGTGGAATGAGGCCTCAGAAACATCAAGTCTCTCCTTTGCTTGCTCTCTTTCTCTCTCTCTCTCTCTCTCTCTCTCTCTCTCGCTCTCTCTCTCTCAGTGCAGTTAAACAGCTAAATATCTAAATCTCCGGAGAACTGCAAAGCTGATTAATGTTTATTTTTATTTTTTTTTCCCCTGGATAGTTTCCGCTCCAGTGTTGGCTTTACTGTTCCTCGCTGTGTGTATACTGGGTATACTGGCCGAGCTGAGAATATGCCTGGCTGTTCATCTGTTTTTCTCATATCTGCTCTCAGGAGCCAAATCAGTCGACCTCTAGGAATATAATTAATAATTGTGTAATTATTTTGTAATAATCTTATAAACAAGCAATATTAGATAAATTCCTGTATATAAAATGTGTGTAACTCGCTATGTATAGAAAATATCTGAACTGTAAATGTTTGAGATGTCAGTATATGTGACTGGTTACAGCTGCAACAGTAGTTGCTGAGGTGAAATACAATCGTTACCACAAAGACACACAAGCACAAGCACGCAAGCACACATTTCCGTGTCTAATGGGCGTCTCCGAGAGAACGGTGAGTCTGGAGCTGCGTGTTACTCGTGCTGTTTTCACACATGGGAACACTCGAGTCTGTCAAACAATTCAACTTGGAGCTTCTGTTGATTAGAAACCTCAGCGATGTGTGTGTTTGCGAATGGCAGAGCTTGTATGCCATATACAGTATCTCCTGTACAGGTGTATAGGTTTACCATTTACACATTTCAGATAAGCTGAGCTCACAAGTTCTCCTTAAAAAGAGGAAGGTGCAAAGTCATTATAAAAATAGGAGTGTACTGACAGCATGCTCCTCTCCTATAAGGTACACTGTGTATCCGTTTTTCAGTTTCAGCATGCTTCACAACACTGGCTTTTAAAGTCCCCATGAAATCCAAGTTGTTTTGTAGCGTTTAGTATGAATATGTTATAGCCTTAAGGTTATCTATAAGCTAGTGTGTGGCAAAACAATGAAAAACATTCACATTTTAGAAGAGATATGTGTTCAAAATTTACAGTCTCTCTCTACCCCCAATACAGAGCAACAATTTTAATGACGTCATTCTGCACTTCCACAGCTCATCAGATTTTCTGCCTAAACAAGTGCGCTCTAGAATCTGAAGTGTCCCGCCCCAGCATTAAAAAAAATCACCTTGCTATTGTTGAGCGACAGAAATCATATCAGCTTAGCTCAGGCTGTGAGGTAAGCTAAATGCTATTGGCTATTTCAAAAGGGGGAGGACTCCTCTCGATCGCATCACCCCATCGTCCGTTATTTTCCTATAACAAAATTCCTCACGTATTGGATGTGATAGGGGTTGAACCTATTTTGTGACCTCACAAATGATTAATATGCATTAGTAATGTGCAATCCTCATTTATAGAGTTCAGGATTGTTTTAAAGAATAATACACTAGGAAGCACTGTAAAACATGTAAATTATGTAAAACATAACTCTATCCTTGTACTATTTTTGTCTCTTTTTCAGGCATCCACATATCAAAATGCCACAGCAGAAGGACATCGTGAAGATTGCTATTCAGATGCCAGGGGCGTACCCTCAGCTCATTCAGCTCGATCAGGTCAGACTAGGCATGATGTTCACACTCACTGTGTGTGTCTGATAAACCAGCTGCTGAAACATGATTGAAAAAATGCATCTGAGCTCGACAAGCATGTTCTACATGTCTTGGAATTTTCCTGACTGCTCAAGGCTTCGTCTCTGCCTGGCCACGCCCGGTTGGAATGGGGAAGTGGTACTACTGCATTAAATAATGTGCTGTTTCCCTACCAGCTCTGAGAATGTGTGCTGTTCCAGTGAAGGGAAAATTGGTAGAAAATTACCAGAAGTACAAGTAGCAATATGTGAGTGAAATAATGAGTATTAGATGTAGGCGTACTGAACGGTGCAATCTGGATATCATGCTTTCTTAGTACTGTATATCAGCATAATAAACGCCTCACCTTAAACTCCTACATGAATAAGTCAATAAACAAGTCAACAAATGTGGCCAGCTTGGTTATTTAATAACAGAATAATTTATAGTTACCCTGCTGTACAGATCAATCACGTCAAAGTGTAATGTACAATATTTCGACATTATTGTTTTTGTTTGGGATATTCTCTAATAACTAGTTTTATTTCGAGCTATTTTAACTTTTTTTTGTGTGGCTATATTCTCTAACTTAGCTCTAGCATAATTAGCTAGTTTAGTCATTTTTTTATGTTAGATATTCTCAGACATTAGCTAGTGGTATTTAGTAACATTAGCTAGTTAAATGTTTTGGGTATAGTTTCTAGCTATTTTGGTTTGGAGTTATTGTGTGACTTTAGTTAGTGTGGTTTTGTACTAAATTTTTGCTAGTTAGTTTTGTTATGGAATACTCTCTAACTTTAGCTAGTTTAGTTCAGAGCTATTATGTAATGTTAACTAGTTAGTTTTGTTTGGTAATATTCTTACATTTTGGATAGTCTGGTTTGGTAACATTCTCTAACTTTAGCTAGTTTGGTTTGGAGTTATTGTGTAACTTGCAATATGTATACTCTCTAAATGTAGCTGGTTTAGTTTTATAATATTATCTAAGCTACTTTTAGTTTAGGTTGGAGTTGTTGTTTAACATTAACTAGTAAGTTATCTTTTTTAGGGAATACTCCCTTATTTTAATTAGTCTGGTTTGGGGATATTTTTTAACTAACGTCAGCTTGTTTATGGGATTTTAGTAAGTGTGGCTTTGTACTATTTTGTAGCTAGTTTAGGTATAGTTATTGTGTAATGCCGTCTAGTTTGTTATGTTTGGAGACGTTCTCTAATATTGCCTAGTTAGTTTTGTTTGGTGATACTCTATCTTTAGGTAGTGTGGTTTGTTATCATTCTCTGGCTTTAGCTAATTTGTTTGAGGTTAAGGGTAGAATAGCTTTGGGTGGAGATATGTGGAGATATTCTTTCACATTAGCAAATTTTGTTTAGGGTTGTTTTTTTTAATCTTTGTTAGTTAGTTAGTTTTGTTTGGAAATAGTATCATCTTCTGTATATTCCAAGCTCATCAATACAAGCATACATGAGACTCCGTATGGCATTAAAGATAAGAGTTGATGTGCCTTAGAAAGCAGGAACTGAACAGACATCTTTAATTGCAACCTCATGGAGAACTGTTAGTTCAGAACTGTGTTTCTTATCCAGTGCTTCTAATCAGATGAACTAAAGATACATTTATTTTGACGGCCAGTGCTAAATTGTGAAGTACCATCTGTGTCAGATTAGTGATCAGACACTCTAACTTTAACCTCCCCCACCTGGCTGTACATCAGTGATTTGAGATGTGTGTTGTGACTAAACTGTGTTGATTAACTAAAAAGTGAAACATTGGAAGTCTGACCTAATAAATACATTTATAATAATTTATTTAATAAAAGCAGTTGCTGATAAGTCTTATGAGGTTAGACGCACACATGCCCACATGTCTCTAATGGGAGCCTTAAATAGAACAGTTAGGCAGGAACTGTGGGTTACTTATCACACATACTAATCACACTACTCTGGCCACATGGTCTCTTCTTTAACTAAACATCTAAGTGTTTTTTGTTTCTATACTCTGGCCTCCACCTGCCTTCTGCATGTAAACCACATTTCAAAGGAGCACCTGAGGAATTCGATTTATAATAATATCAGACAGTTATTATTATGCACCCATCTCACCTGTCTAAAACTAGTCTGTTTTATACTCCTGCTGTGTTAACAAACTATTCCTCGATAAGCAAGATGTACCTTCAAAGTCTAGCTAGCTTTTTGAAACATAAAATCTTCGGTTTTCTCTCTTTTATATGGCTTCCAAAACTCCCAAGAAGTATAGAATGATCATCCATAAACATTAAAACCACCTGCCTAATGTTGTGTAGGTCCCCTTTGTACCGCCGCCTGGACTGCACAAGACCTCAGAAGGTGTGCTGTGTTATCTGGTACCAAACCGTAAGCAGCAGATCATTTAAGTGCTGTAAGTTGTGAGTTGGGGCCTCCATGGATCTGACTGGTTTGTCCAGCACGAACATCGGACTCTGCTATTAGGGAGTACCGTTGCTATGAAGAGGTATACTTGGTATGCAACAGTGTTTAGGTAGGTGAATGATGTTACGCGCCCCAAGTATCAGTGGGCCTTGGATACCATGACCCTGTCGCTGATTCACCGGATGTCCTTCTTTGGAGCACTTTTGGTAGGTGGAGACAGTGGTGAAATCCTGGTTCTTAATGTTTTAGTGATCTCTAAGCTTCTCCTGTTTGTGTGAAGCCTCATTGAGCTTTGCGATTACTCTTTCTCTCTCTCAGGAACTCAGTCTCGTCCTTTGGACTCTCCCACAGCGAGGTGTTTGCGCCCTAGGATGATTTTACGGTCGTGGTTGGTGCTTTTGTTACGATAGGTGATTTTTCTTCCCTCCACAAAACCGCACAGGAAAAACTGCCATTCAGCTGTGTTGATGGATTAAACCCAGGGCTTCCATTCAGTTGACCGGCCTGTCGGCCGCAAATTACAGCCCACTGACTGGTCTACCACACTACACCGAAAACTCTAATCGGTTTACCACATCAGCCGCCACTAATTGCTGGGTGTCTAAAAGTCAGATGTAGCAGTAACGTGTCTCCTCCATTTATTTTTATGCCCGGTTTTCGGCTCGAATGCAGAGTGGAGCGACAGGCTTTGCCTTCGGGATTGAATACGTGACAGATTTGGAGATTTTTGAGATTTACGGTTCTTTACTGCTTCACTACAAGATTTGTGCTATTTGAAGCATTTCATCCATCTGTAAAACACAGCATCATTATGTAACTGCTTTTCTTGCCTATTTTATGTAACAGTGATCCCTTTCTAATGGCTAACAGGATAAGGTAAACTGCTAAAATTAACACAAGTTTAAATCCAATATTAAAAGTCACAAAACTACACGACTAGCTAATTTACCATTTTTTTTGTTTACAGTGAAAGAATATATAACAAGGCACTGCCAACATCTTTAGAAGTGGTTTTACGGTTTAGCTGTAGCATTTAACCCTTACAATGAGATTACAATGAGAATTCGCTGAAAAGGAAAGGACGCGGGATGTGAAAAGCATTTTCGCATCGACTTTAACTTTAACATGTGAATTCATGAGCTTTGAATTCACTGGTGAGCCAAAAGACACCTAGAAGGTGGGAGAAGTCCTTTTGGAAGTCTGTTTGGTTAAAAAATATGTTGGAGCTGCTAATAATGAAGTAGCACTCAGACTTTTGCCCTGCTGTTTCTTGGCCATCTTGTCCATCTGTGCCCATCCGTGTACTCTAGGATTTTTTGTGGTAAAATTCAGCTTTTTTCCCCCCAGGGTCCTATGTTCCTCAGGTCAAAATTCTGTTAATACACATTAAGTAAACTTTTTCAAAGGTTTTATGTAGTCCGGACTCATTTTCCCAGAGCCCTATTAACTTTATTACCTTTTAATACCAAAGACACATTTATATGAAAAACAACATAAATTAGTTTTAAATCCATCCATCATCCACACTTGAAATTTATGAGTTATGAAAGGTCATAAAAGGAACAAAATGTTAAATATGAACATGTCCAAGCTCTCACTTATGCTGAAGCTTAACTCCAGCTTTAAATCACGGTGTGTTCATAATGTGCCGTATAAATCTGGGGACCCGATAGGACATACATCTGGGGAATGTAGTACCCTAGGAATATAGTCTCAGATTTTGCTAGCAGTACAGCCATTTCAAGATTATGCTATATAGCTTATTCACAACACATAGCTAGATTACCATTTTTTTTTTTACTTTTTACATTGTAATTACAATGTACTTACAATTTTATGAAGGTTAAAATTTAAATTTGAGTGCCAGATTGTAATTCTCAGTCTGAGTCTGAGTGGTCAATCTGCTCAAAATAAAGTTAATTTCAACCTACAGCGTGATGACTGCTCTGTTAAACCAAAAGCTACACTTAAGGGTGTTGGTGTAAGCCTTGATGCTGGTCTGTTATTTAAGTCCCATAAAAGTACCAGTTCTAAAACGGCACATTATCATTTGGGGAAACATTGCCAAAGGAAGACATGCTAACCCTACATGATGTGAGAAACAAGTACAGGCTTTTATAGTGTTTAGAGTGGACTATTGTAAGATTAAGCAGGAAAAGAAAGTTGGAGTGTACATTACATCTTATTCCAGTTAGAATAACATCCCTTTAAAGGTACTTTTATTTCATTTTAAAGTGTTCCTAGCCATGTGCTTATCCTTGAAATAAAAAAAAATATATACCATAATATTGTCATGCAAAGTTCCTGACATTTTAGGCATTAAAAAAAAAACTTTTCTGGCCCAGAAATGAATTCCACGCATCTTTAAACCATTTGTTATGTTGAACAGATTGTAGGCTTGTAGGAAACATATACAATTCTCCAGTGAAGGAATTAATGTTGAGGTGAAAGTGAATTTAAATGTCACCTGAACTGACACCAGATCCAAAGGATAGATGCAACTATTGAGTTGTGTGCAAAGGAAAGGGAAGAGGGATTACTGGGTTAGGGTGAAGTGAGCAAAGCCAACAGAGAAGTAGAAGTACACGCACTTGCCTCCAATCTGCACCATGATGCATTGGACGAGCTGAACCAAAACGTTAATTTGAGAATATTTGCTGAGTAATAATAAAACAGAAAATTGGGTAAAGAGAGCACACAACTCAACTGGCATCTCTGAAGCAACGATTTTTGAATTCTGGGTGCTTTACCACCCCACAAAAATCAATAAATGGTCAATAGATTTAAAAAAAAATGCTAAGGAAGAAAAGGGAAGAATTAGAAAGCAAAAAGAAATTTGTGCAAAACATTAATTTGCACTATATTAATTTGGCCAATCAGTGATCGAGGTAGACTGCTCCATCTCTGAAAATCAGACTTGGTCTATTCTAGTAGAGGGAGGACATTTGCAGATCGAAGAGAGGGTAAAGATTTAGTAATGTTAGTCCAGAGGTATCTCAATCCTGTTTTATTTAACTGGAACATCCGACTGTGAAAGACCCACACCCAAGGCATTAGCCGGGAACCATTCATTTTTATGCAGATGCATTTTATAGTAAGAGAGCAAACCAAATTTTTCCAATATGGATAAAATAACTGGGAAACTGGAAACCAGGTTGGAAATGTAAAGTAATAGATACTCGGCATGGAGTGCCAATTTAATTTCAATGCCCGACCGCACCTTGTTCTTAAGCATGGGGGAGGACCACAGATCAGTTTATTAATGGCTCAAAAGTGGGCATCCTTGACATCTTCCCCGTTCCAGCTTGATCTGATGTTATTAGTGTGCACACTCACCTGGGGAGAGACATAGAAGGCGTATCCATTAAATAAAATTATCCCCAAGCCCAAATTTTTGAAGCACCAAGAAAAGATACTCCCTGTCCGCACACATGAGTGTTTAGAATGAATGATATTTAAAAGAGTGCTAACACTAAAAAATAACTGTCTGTCTCTGATAAAACCTGGGGCGGCTGTGGTTCAGTCGGTAGAGCGGGTTGTCCACTAATCCACTAATCGTAGGGTTGGTGGTTTGAATCCCGGCCCGGGTGATCCCATGTCGAAGTGTCCTTGGGCAAGACACTGAACCCTAAGTTGCCCCCGATGGCAAGCTAGCACCTTGCATGGAAGCTCTGCTACCATTGGTGTGTGAGTGTGTCTCATTTGTAAGTCGCTTTGGATAAAAGCGTCTGCTAAATGAATAAATGTAATGTAAATGTAAATGTAAAACCTGTTTGTTCCTCAGATATAATCTTTGGAAGTATATTTTGAAAACGAGAGGCCAATGCCTTAGCCAGGATCATGTCGTCTACATTTTGAAACGAGAGGGACTTATAAGAACTACATAATTTGGGATCCTTATCTTTTTTTTAGAAGCAAAATAATGTATGCTTGTGTAAATGTCTGTACCGACTGTTTTCGAACCTGATTCCACACAGGTTATGACATAAAAAAATACCTTTAATTTGATGATTTCTTTCTGTTTATATTGTAGAAAAAGCCCCTTAGTGCAGTGATAAAGGAAGTGTGTGACAGGTAAGTGTGTGTGTGTGTGTGTGTGTGTGTGTGTGTGCGCGCGTGCTGTCTCCAGCATTCAACATGAGTTTGATTAAATCAGGTATGTACTGGATTTATTTATTTATTTTTTGGCAGATGGAATCTACCTGGACCAGAGAATTACGCTCTTCAGTATGCGGACGGGGCTCACACCTACATCACAGAGTCGGTAAGTCGTTTCTCTTTCAGCACTGTGTATACTCCTGAGTTCCTGAAGTGTAACTGCTTAAAGCTAGTGTGTATGATTGGAATGCATTTAACACACATTTAGACCTAATTCTAAATCACTGATTCACTATGTACGCTCCCAACATGTAATTATATATATGAACTTGATCTAATGCTAAAATGCTGTTTGCAAACCAGCTGCAGAAAATAATAATTTCAATAAATGAATACTGGAAATGAACTACTTGCATACCTGAATATTACTTTTAGGACACATTTTATATGAAAATATTTTAAATATATGTACAAATATTTGATGAAATGTATTTAAATTTTATATATTATATTAAATTATAAAATAATGTTTTTTTTTAATGCAAAAATTTGATGTCAAATATGTCAAGTATATCATCTGATTTTCACACAAGTCCTAAATGTAGATAAAGAGAACCCAGTTAAACAAATGAGGCAAACATATTATTCTTGGTCATTTATTTATTAAGGAAAATGATCCAGTATTACATACCTATGAGTGGCAAAAGTATGTGAACCTCTTGGATTAGCAGTTAATTTGAAGGTGAAATTAGTCAGGTGCGAGTGAGCGTCCTGTTTTATTTAAAGAACAGGGATTTATCAGAGTCTGATCTTCACAACACATGTTTGTGGAAGTGTATCATGGCATGAACAGAGGAGATTTCCGATTACATCAGAAAAAGAGTTGTTGATGCTCATCAGACTGGAAAAGTTTACAAAACCAACTCTAATGATTTTGGAATCCACCAAACCTCATTGAGAAAGATTGTGTATAAATGGAGGAAATTCAAGACCATAGTTACCCTCCCTAGAAGTGATCGACCAACTCATTTCGACGTACTACGATTTGGGATGTACTAATTCCATCTCAGATACTATTTAGAATGAATAGTAGTCAAATTGGGACGCAGCATCTCTCTCTCTCTCTCTCTCTCTCTCTCTCTCTCACACACACACACTCAGTCACACGGTGATTGTATTATGGTTTCCTGTCATCCAGTAGCTAAATTGCAGAGTCTTTTCATAGCTGTGGCTCATGCTCGGTGTCTGACTCTGTGCTTTGTGGCTTATATTGTAGAATCGCTTGGACATTAAGAACGGCAGCATTCTTCGGCTGACCAAGGCTCCGGTGAGCGACTTCCTCCTCCATATAATGTTTGTGGTCTTGAATCTTGAGACTTTTATAACACAGTGTTTGTGTCTGTGTGTGTCTGTGTGTGTGTGTGTGTGTGTGTGTGTGTGTGTGTTTTGCAGGGCCGTTGTGCAGACGACCTTTTTAAGGGCATCCAGAGCTCAGACTCGGACGTGCGCTGTGAGTCCCTGAAGCAGCTGGCTGTCATCTCCACGGACGTCACCTTCGCTCAGGAGTTCATCAGCCGAGACGGACACTCGCTGCTCATCCACATTGTGGAGGAAGCTAGCGAGTGCGTATTCTTTCCGTGAAACTCTGCCAAACACACTCCAGGAACTTTCATAAACCTAATTCACTTCAGAAGTCAGATTCCTCAAAATGATTGAACGTATAGAGTTGAAGCAAATTAAAATAAAGAACCTGGAAATCATTTCCAAAGTAACTAAAGGTATCTATCCTCACTGTAAACTATATCCATTTGTAATTCATTATTCCTTAAATAATATAATCTATACCATAGCGCTGTTGAATTCTGATTGGCTGACAGACGTTCTGAGCTGAGCAATTATTTTCTAGTAAATGCACAGCAAAAGTAGTTCCAGTCAGATCTTGACCGCATTACAGTTCCATATCATTTCACCAAGTTAACTGAAATAACGGAAAATATAGGCTACTGTCCACCACAGCACACAGATCTAACAAACAACATGACAGCTGGGATAAATTCGCACCTTTGAGTTTCTGTATATATTTCTGCTTTGAGAAAAGTGCTACACAAATAAAATTGAATTGAATTGACAGAAAACTATGATTTTCTGGAAATATGTAAGGAGAAATTGACGACTGGCCGTTGAATTGTTTGAAAAATAATGTGCATCTGAGGTGTTAATGCGGAGACTTGAGCCATTGATATGCAGTTATTAGAGCGAGAGAGAGCAAGAAAATAGAAAGAGAGCACGTTCGATAAGGCAGTGAACTAGTATTGATATTCATTTATTTATATATTTATTTTATTTTCTGCATCAATAAAATAAAAAACGAAAAACCCTGTGAACAAATAGGCTTATCAATATTGAATTGTTCTATTTTTATATTATCATTTTTTACATTTACATTTTTATTCATTTAGCAGACGCTTTTATCCAAAGTGACTTACATGCAAGGTGCTAGCTTGCCATCGGGGGCAACTTAGGGTTCAGTGTCTTGCCCAAGGACACTTCGGCATGGGATCACCCGGGCCGGGATTCGAACCACCAACCCTACGATTAGTGGACAACCCGCTCTACCGACTGAGCCACAGCCGCCCTTATTACCAGCATGAAAGAAAAAAAAATGAACTCTCTCTCTCTCTAATAATTGCATATCACTGTCTCAAACCTCCGTTACTAGCTCTAAAGTGATGTTTTGGATTTAGCAATGGAGGCTTGAGATGGGACGTGTAATGAATTATTTCCACACACGAGTGTTTTAAGGACAAAAAACCTGACAAATATCTTGAAATAAAACCTCTGAACAATGCCTTGGGTTTGTATAAGCGGAATAATTGACTCTGGTCCAATGAATTATTAGAAAATATCGCACACCCCGAGGTGGTAATGCGCCGTCGTCAGTTATCCTTCATGTAACATCCACAAATCAAGCTATCACTACATTACAGCATCTGTGAACAGTTGTTCTCTCATCAGCCTCTCTTTCGTTAATAAGTTAATAAGACAAAAACATGCAGCTTCTTACAGAGAAACTGAAGCGTGAACTCCTTCCCGTGTCAGAAAACTTGAAGTTACAGCTTTTCAAAGTGTGGACACTGGAGACTCTTCCGTAATATGAATACTTCCATAATATAAACCTGGGGATTTCCCTTGCAGCAGGGACTACTGTTAGAGCTGTTGTTGAACAATATTTTTTATGAAATTGCTGCATAAGTAATTTACCACTTAATATATATTTTAAAAAAAAATATTTTATTATCTTGAAAGCTAATTTTGGGTGCCTTTTAAAGCTGCCGAGAGCAGCAGGACATAATCACTGATTTTCTTTTACAATGTGTGTGCAGGGCGCCTCTGATTATGACCCACACGCTCACAGCTTTCATGGAGTTGATGGACCATGGGATCGTCTCCTGGGAGAACCTCTCCAGTGTCTTCATCAAAAAGGTGCTGATCGGATCATGCTCCCAGTCTAAACGTGTCACTGTTTTACGTTATCACGTTGCATATGTTAAACCTGTGTGTGATTGTGTATGTGTGTGTCTCCATATGTGCACAGATCGCCGGTTTTGTGAACGCCAAGGTGATGGACACCTCCATCCAGCAGGTGTCCCTGGACATCCTGGCGAGCATGGTTCTGAGCAGCAGTAGCCTGTTCCACCAGATCAGAGAGGAGATCACACTGGAGAGGCTTATCTCCCATCTGCAGGTGTATGTACAGTCTCTCTCACACACACACACAGTGAAACACTGTTTGCAGAGCTGTAGTGCTGCAGGAGATTCCATAGTCTTTCAGAGTTTACATCCAGCTTCAAGACAGGCTTCATCATGTAGTAAGTGATGACCTGCTAGCTAACAGTGCATTATTTACAGATCAACTTAAATGACCTATAAAATGACGTAATCAGTCGTAGTGTTACATTACATTACATTTATTTATTTAGCAGACGCTTTTATCCAAAGCGACTTACAAATGAGAGCACACTCATACACCAATGGT
>JAFFST010053360.1:68145-85818 GCA_022414735.1 Noturus placidus
GTGCTAGCTTGCCATCGGGGGCAACTTAGGGTTCAGTGTCTTGCCCAAGGACACTTCGGCATGCGATCACCCGGGCCGGGATTCGAACCACCAACCCTACGATTAATGGACAACCCGCTCTACCGACTGAGCCCCAGCCGCCTGCGCCACATAAGCACTGGATGTAAGTTTTGTAAGAAGAACAGTTATAGCATTCATGACAAACTGTGTACAAATGACATACAATATTAGAAATAGACAATGGGAATAATATTAGTTAACATTTATTTAGCTCAGTGGTTCTCAACCAGGGGGCGCGGAGTGATCAGAAGAGGGGCGCTAAATGTTTTCAAGAAAATAACTTGGACAGGGCATCACTTGGGTACTCTGTATTTTATTGCTTTTCTAATAGAATGTGCATAAATGAAAAACCCCGCATTCTCTCTCCCTCTGTATTTTCTTTTTGCTGCGGAAAGGCGGAGCTTAGCCTGCCTTTAATCTAGCTGTCAGTGCAAACCAGTGTTGCCAACGTAGTGACTTTTCAGACCCCTTTAGTGACTTTTTTTTTTTTTTGGCAAAAAAAGTGCTTAGCGACTAATCTAGCAACTTTTGGACAAACCTTAGCAACTTTCCAAATGTGGCCAGTCCTCTCCTGTAAGCGCGAGGTCTTGCTTTCCCGCTGCACTCACACCTCTCTCTGCGTCTTCTCTGTTCAGTGAGAGGCTAAGAGCCGTAGATTTAACAATGTCATGGATAACGAGACGTGCCCTTCGTCCCAATTTACATCATTCATATCTGAATGTTTGTAGAATGCAAGACGAATGTAATACAACATGTTTTACATGTAAAATAGTTTACTAGCTAAACGAGTCAAGCTGTGAACAAGTGTTTGGACCCCTGAGATTAAGGGCAGTGCAGGACTATTTACTATGCAGATCTGAATTTTCTTGTATTATAGTCTCTCTCTCTGTCTCTCTCTCACTCTCTCTCTCACTCTCTCTCTCACTCTCTCTCTCACTCTCTCTCTCATACTCTCTCTCTCTCTCTCTCACACTCTCTCTCACACTCTCTCTCTCACACTCTCTCTCTCTCTCTCTCTCACACTCTCTCTCTCTCTCACACTCACTCACTCTCTCACACTCTCACTCTCTCTCACACTCTCTCTCTCTCTCACACTCTCTCTCTCTCTCACACTCACTCTCTCTCACACTCTCACTCTCTCTCACACTCACTCTCTCTCTCACACTCTCGCTCTCTCTCTCACACTCTCGCTCTCTCTCACACTCTCTCGCTCTCTCTCACACTCTCTCTCTCTCTCTCACACTCTCTCTCTCTCTCTCTCACTCTCTCTCTCTCTCTCTCACTCTCTCTCTCACTCTCACTCTCTCTCTCTCTCTCTCTCTCTCTCTCTCACACACACACTCTCACTCTCTCTCTCGCACTTTCTCACTCTCTCTCAGGTCCAACCAGCAGCTTCAGACCAAAGCCATGGCTCTCCTGATGGCCCTGCTGCAGACAGCCGGAGAGGCAGATAGACAGGTGAATGCACTCTCTCACTTTACTGTTACCTGTTTAACAGCGACTCTTCTGACAACTCTTCCTGTAATGAGATGATTACCACACTCTCGCCACAGGACTGATACCTCGACTTCAACTTCCTGTATTCCACACCAGGCTGCTTTGTTTCTGAGTGTCACTTTTTAATCAAGGCTGAGTCACATGGCATGACTCGCTGTATTAGTCCTTTATTATTCAGCAAAACTGCAGAAGTTTGATAATGATAATGTGGGAAAAGTGACAGTCTTACTTAATGTGTAGTGTGTGTCAAAAAGTATAGTGTTTTCATCTGAGGTGTGCTGCCTCCTGCAGGCTGTAAAATGTCAGTATAAGAAATAACAACAGTTCAGCTAATATTAAAGGTGAAATTATTTTTAAAAAATTGTATGATGATACAACCAAATGTTAATAATTATATAGCGCCGCACTAGTAGTGCAGTGATTTTTTTTTTTTGGTATACTGAAACGATAGAAGTATGGATTTCTTTGGTTTGTGGGTTTTTTATGTGCATTTAGACCAACAAAACAAAACCCCTAAACTAAGTAACTATATTGATATATAGTTGATCAGGTTAGTCTCTCTCAGTATGTTCACTCTCCAATTTGGTCTTGCTAGCTCCAGCTTACTTCACCAGCTAACTCTCCTGTATGACTCGACAGTTACTAACCATGGATTGTGGGGCAAACGCGTGCTTTCTCCGAGACACGTGAAGCCAGCCTCCACATGTTTTCAAACTGCTGCTCATGCTACATCACAATGCAGTGTAACACACTCTGAGAAAAGCGCTATCCGCCGTCTTCTACATACATGAGCGCACAGATGCCTACTATTGGCTAGTATAACTCCGATTGACTGGGGAGAGAGAGAATATGCCCCCCCCCAATTCATGACCAAATTTACTTCCTTGGCTCCTGGCCACAGGTAGATGTGGCCTCATCTGGCTTCGAACTTGGGGTGGGGTTAGTTAGGGGAAGGGAATGCTAACTGTTTTTTGTGGACACATTTAAAAAAAAAACCTTTTAAAAAGTCATTACTTCTTTAATATCAGTACAGCTTAACCATTTCAGATATTTTTATTATGGTTTATCTGTATATGGTACAGATAATCATGCCGAGTTTACATTTAATATGCTAATTGTTTTTCATTTTGTATTTCAGGATCTGTTCATTTTCCTTGAGAGGAAGAATCTTCGCCAGTATATTCACAAGGTGAGCTGATTTCTGCAGCATTTTTATGTGTGTACATAAACCAGATACCCAAATTTACTCCGCAATGCTGTTGAATTCTGGATTGGTCAGAAGGTGATTAGTTTTCTGTAATAGCAGCTCTGACAGCAGTGCATCTGCAATTCACAGGTTTATATTAACGCACTCGTTCTAATACGTTACCGTTTCTATAGTAACAGCTCATTCACAGGGACTTGCACAGTGGATGCACCACACGATGTATGGCTACTGTACTAACAAACTGAGGAAAAAAAGGGTACATTTATTTAACGTTTTTGGAAGGAGTCTCCAGTTTCAGTGCTTCAGTAAATTTTCTGAAACTGGGAAAGTCTTAATTTTTTATTAAGTTAATGAGAGAGAAAATAGAGAGGCTGGTGAGGGAATGTGTGTTTATAGCTGCTGCAATGTAAGTGAAAACAGAAGTTCCACAACACTGATTCTAACTACAAACGGATAATAAGTACAGTGTGTAATTTTTTTAAGAAATAAAACTTGCAATTGATTGTTGACTAGTTTCTGTGGTACAAGAGGAATGAAACGCTTCAGGACATGGTGTTCTTGAAGTAAAATAATCGAGTTGAAAATGAAAAGAATCAATTTTGAGGTGGTACCAGTAGCTCTGCTTCACGCCACCACGTCGGTGATTATTTTTCTAGAACAGCACGCCTTAAATGCTTAACATCATAATTAATGTGATGAGAGATCAGTCCAATTCAAATATTTATACATTTATGCATTTAAAGGAATATGAATTTGTGGTGTGAAATGAAAAATAGTGTTTTCTTTGCAACACAACTATTTTGTTCTGTTGAGTAATTGTGATACATTGTCATGAATTCAGTATTAAACATGTAGTACATGTTCATTACTTGTATTGATTATCATTTCAATATCTTTTTTGTTTTTTTCCAGAACATAATCCACAGCTCTGGTCCTATCGGAGATGAAATGGCTCACCACCTGTACATGCTGCAGTCAGTGTGTTTGAACCACCTGGAGACGCGAATGAGAACCGCTCTGGATTCCTTCAGTCAGGTGTGCTTCCTGTCTATCCTGGAACTGACCTGAATCCACACGTCTCACATCCACGGGGTTTGGTCATGCAGTGGTGCTAATGAAGAAAACTGCTCTCTCTCTCTCTCTCTCTCTCTCTCTGTCTCTCTGTCTCTCTCTCTCTCTCTCTCTCTCCTGTCTCTCTTTCTCACTCTCTCTCTCTTTTGCTCCTGTCTCTCTTTATCTCTTTCTCACTCTCTCTTTCTCTCCTGTCTCTCTTTATCTCTTTCTCACTCTCTCTTTTTTGTTCTCTCTCTCTTCTTCTCTCTCTCTCTCTCTCTCCTGTCTCTCTATCTCTTTCTCACTCTCTCTTTTTCATTCTCTCTCTCTTTTTCTTTCTCTCTCCCTCTCTCTTTCGCTCTCTTTCTCTCTCTCTCTCTTTCCTGTCTCTCTCTATCTCTTTCTCACTCTCTCTCTTTTTCTTTCTTTCTCTCTCTCTCTCTCTCTCTCTATCTCTCTCCTGTCTCTCTCCTTCTCACTCTCTCTTTTTCTTTCTTTCTCTCTCTCTTCTCTGTCTCTCTCTCTCTCTCTCTCTCTCAGGAACAGAGGGAGGCTCTGCACAGTTTACGGCAGGCCGTATTTGAGACAGAAGGCGACGGCAGTTTAAGTAATGAGCGTCGCCGGTCTCTCTGTGCTAAAGAGTTCAAGAAGCTTGGTTTCTCAGTAAGTATGTGCTATTGACACTCCACTTGTGAGGGCTAAATATTTAGAAAAGGGACATGCACATTTTTACTTGTGCTTATACGCAAGTACCTTTTCATTCTGTATGCATGTAGGTGATGTAGGAATTTGTGTGTGTGTGTGTGTGTCCCAGAACAACAGTAACCCGGGTCAGGACCTGAGCCGGACTCCTCCCGGGCTTCTCGCTCTGGACACAATGACGTACTTCTCCTCGCGGTACCCAGACGCCTACAGCAGGGTGAGATGCACACAGCATCACATTACATTTCAACCACATTAACCTTTTTTTTAAAGCAACTTACGATGTGTTTCCATGTTTAAACCAGAGACATGGTTTAATTTTAGTTCCAGGACCTGTCCTGTTTTAGTTCCTGCTCCAGAGAAGGCATTTTTCTGCGTCATTGTCCATAAGTCTGATGGAGGTCAAATATTTGTGTGGGTTATGTGTGGAAGTGTGGATTGCACTTCGCTGTAATGTTGTGTGTGTTTATACAGTGGAGTGATGAGTAAATGGTGTAATGTAAACTAATGTACAAGATTTGTTTACTTTAATTACCAGTTACGTTCACTGTTATAGTGTTCTGTGCAGTTCTAGGGATTTTCCAGTGTAGGAAAGCACACACACACAATTACAGACATGAACACGGACCAGTATATGACGCAAAATCAAGCACTTACATATGTTTATTAATATATTTTTCTCTTTCTTAGGAAAAAGCTTAATGAAATCACAGTTATATTCCTCTTTACTTTTTTTTTTCTTTTCTTTTTCTGACTGTTTACAAAGCACTGACCCTGGAGACTCCTTCTGTAAAGACTAAATACAGAAACCTTCACCATATCAACAACTACAAATGTTCTTGTTTAGTAAACAACAGCGGTTTTTCAAAACTTGTTTATTACTCTTAGATTATGTGGAGAATCCGCTACACAAGTGTAAGTTGTTACCATAGAAATGATAACGCGTTAAAACGAGTGCATGAATATAAACCTGTGATTTGAATCACAGCTGCACTTCTTGTCAGAAAATTAATCGACACCTTCTGAGCAATTGAAAATTGTATAATAAACAATAGCAGCTGTAATTATTCATAAACGTTATGGAAAATATATCTACCTGGCATATGAATTGAATTTTTTTTTGACCAGAGTAATGTGTATATACGCTGTGACTTTCTCTCTCTCTGTCTGTGCTGTAGTTTGTTTTGGAGAACAGTAGCCGCGAGGATAAACACGAATGCCCGTTTGCCCGCAGCAGCATCCAGCTAACGCTCCTCCTGTGTGAGATCCTGCGTATCGGAGAAGCACGTGAGTTCAGACCCAAACCCAAGCACGTGTTCTCTCTGTCTCGTTTCTCTCTCGACAGATTTTGATCATATCGAATTCCAATGTAGTCAAAGTCAACTTTATTATGCACATTGCACATGGAAATGAATTAGTGAGCCCCTTCAGTGCAACATCACACACTCTTAATGAAGGTACTTGGTTAAGATAAGCGGAGTAAACAAAGCAAACGTACAAGCGCTATCTAGAAACCTAAGGTAGAGAAGTAAAGTAGTCCTTAAATTGTGTAGCTTGAAATACTGGTGCAAATAGTCAAAGAAAAAAAAAAAGTACAAATCTGGTTCACTCTCCCTCTTTGTTCCTCTTTGTTCTCTCTCTCCTGCAGCGTCGGAAACCGGCTCCAACTATCACCCCATCTTCTTCGCCCAGGACCGACTGCTGGAGGAACTTTTCTGCATCTGCATCCAGCTTCTGAACAAAACCTGGAAGGAGATGAGAGCCACGCAGGAGGACTTTGATAAGGTGCTTATTTTTTTTTTTTTTGCCACTTTGTTGCTTGTTAAATTTGCATGACTGTTAACAATGAACTTTTTTTAGCCACTTTTCAATCTGAGATAATGACACAGTTTTATTATAATTATATTTTTTTCATTTTTATATGATAATATATCTATTAAATATTGATATATAATATATCTAATGAATGGCGTCCCATCTGGAGTGAATTCTCCCGGTGTTGCCGGGATAAGCTCCGGGTCCAGCTTGACAGTGATTGAGATAAAGCACTAATTGAATGAATATACAGACCCCTCCAAAAGTATTGGAACGGCAAGGCCCATTCATTTGTTTGTGCTGTACCTCAAATACATTTGGGTTTGCGAACATCTAGATGTAAATGGTAAATGGCTTTTATCCAAAGCGCTTTACACTGTGTCTGTGTGAGTGTCTGTGATTCATAGTTTGTCATGAATAACACCCAAATGGGGTCTTAACCGGCTCATCCTGATGTGCAACAAGGCTGAGATGCACTTAGCTACTGATGAAAAAAGCTACTCTCTCACACTCTCTCGCTCTCTCTGTTCTGAAGTGTTTTCTCAGTAGATACTAGGTACCCAAGTGGGGTCCCCAAAACATGCCTTCTTTTTCCAAACCGACCTTTTAACCTTCAGGCTAGAATGATTGTCTTTTGTCCTGGTGGCCTGTGGCGTTGAGCGTTTTTGTTTAGTTTTTTTTATGGGGGTATTAGCGCAACAATAGCAAGCTCACTCTGTAGCAGAAATAAAGAGAGAGCGAGAGAGAGGAAAATCTGTTCCCCATCACAATGGCTCAGTTCAATCAGCACTAAAAAACGCACATGATCGTCAAAACCCGGTCCACAGACAGCATAATGAGAGGCGTCGAAAACAATCGGCACGGTAAACATGTGTTCATGTGAAATTTATTTTGTTTTGTTTTTTACACTACACATTCAAAAACAGAAAACTGCCCAAACAGGAACGAACAGAACTTTGGTTCTAGTTCATTTCCCACCAGCTTGAGAGATGACTGGAACAGTCACAATGCTGGAACTAACGTAGATTATATGATTATATAATATAGATTATATACATTAACATCATCTAATCAGCCGTTTTAGTTATATTATATGCAGTGAAATTGACAATAATACGTTTGTTCACAAATCTGGCAAGGCAAAGTGTAATAAACCATCAGTTGGCATTGCTTTACCCCAACAGAAAAAAAGGAAATCAGTAAAGCAAAGTATTTATTCAGTGTTTGTGATTATAAATAGTTTTAGAGAAATTTAAATGGGCGGCTGTGGCTCAGTCGGTAGAGCGGGTTGTCCATTAATCCACTAATCGTAGGGTTGGTGGTTGGAATCCCGGCCCGGGTGATCCCATGCCGAAGTGTCCTTGGGCAAGACACTGAACCCTAAGTTGCCCCCAATGGCAAGTTAGCACCTTGCATGCAGCTCTGCTACCATTGGTGTGCGAGTGTGTCTCATTTGTAAGTCGCTTTGGATAAAAGCGTCTGCTAAATGAATAAATGTAAATGTAAACTAAGAAATAAAATAACACACTGTTGCGTTTTGGTTTTTCTAGTGTTGCAGTGTGGGTTTGAAGTGTTTAATTTAATCACGTTAAATATTTTATCGAATTATAATCATGTTTAGTGTAGTGGAATGTCTACGAAAACAAGTTATTTCCTGTTATGACTTGCATTGTTAACAGTTTAATACGTTATACACAATCATTCCCTCACCAGCCTCTCTTTTCCCCTCTTTTTCACAACCATTTGAAATATAATTTCCCTTTTCTTGAAGGTGAAAGAAAGAAAGAAAGAAAGAAAGAAAGAAAGAAAGAAAATAATAGGAAGGACACAAAGAAAGATAGAAAGAAAAATTAAAGAAAGGAGGAAAATAAGGAAAGAGAGAGAAAGAAAGACAGAAAAAGCAAAAAGTAAGTAAATAAGAAATAAAAGAAAGAAAGCAAGAAAGAAAATAAAGTAAGGAAGAAAAATGTAAAGTGAGATTAAATTGCAAAAGAAAGAAAACATTAAATATCACCCGGCCCGGGTGATCCCATGCCGAAGTGTCCTTGGGCAAGACACTGAACCCTAAGTTGCCCCCGATGGCAAGCTAGCACCTTGCATGCAGCTCTGCTACCATTGGCGTGTGAATGTGTCTCATTAGTAAGTCGCTTGTAAATGTAAAAATGATATTTCTGTAAAGCTGCTTTGAGACAATGTACCATTGTAAAAAGCGCTATACAAATTGATAAATTATTAAATTAAATTAAATAAGAAAATTATTAAAGAAAGACAAAGTGATGGACAGCTAGAAGGAAAACATAAAGGAAGAAAGAAAAAAGTAAATATGAAGGAAAGCAAAAAAAGAAAAAAAGTAAGGATGAAGATAAAAGAAATCAAGGAAAAGGAAAAAAGATAAGAAAGCAAGAGAATAAAAATAAGAGAGAAAGAATGAAAAAGTAAGTAAATAAGAAATAAAAGAAAGAAAGCAAGAAAGAAAACAATAAAGGAAGGAAGAAATGTAAATAAGACAAGGTAAATCACAGAAATAAAACAAGAAAGAAAAAAAAAACAAAGTAAATACAAAAGAAAGAAAACAATAAAATAACAAAATGTGGGAAAAGTGAAGCGCTGTGAATACTTTCCGGATGTACTGTACCTCAGGGGGAATCTTATCATAAACACAGTTTTTCTAGTGCTGCCCCAGTTCCTCTTGGTACCCAGTTTGATTAGGAACTAAAATTCATCCATCTGTACCGGCTGTACCGTCTGTACCGGCTGTACCGTCTGTACCGTCTGTACCGGCTATACCGGCTGTACCGGCTGTACCGGTGGCTAATGGAAAAAAAATCTGCTGCTTTTTTTTCTTTTTCTTTTAGAAGTTTTGGTACTTTTGCAGTGGCTGTGTTGTGTATTGATGCTGCTAAACCACTCAGACTTTCACTCACAGGACATGATGTCACTGTGTTGCTTCTGGTTCGTCCATATGTGACAGTGACTCTATTCTGCGTCCTCCACACCTCTGTGTTCCAATGTTTCACTCTCACCCTGCTTTTCTCATTTCCTCCTCGTCTCCTCGTCTCCTGACTCTGCTGTTTCTCCACACTCTTAATCGCTCCTGGCAGCCTGCTTCTGCCAGCTGCTTTCCTGGGGCTCAAACTGAACACACGTGTGTGTGTGTGTGTGTGTGTGTGTGTGAGAGAGAGAGAGAGAGAGAGAGAGAGAGAGACAGAGAGAGACAGAGAGAGCCAGCAAGAGAGAGAGAGAGAGAGCCAGCCAGCGAGAGCCAGCCAGCCAGCGAGAGAGTGAGAGAGAGAGAGAGAGAGAGAGAGAGAGAGAGAGAAAATTGTGTGTTTGGTGTGCACTTGTGGGGTTTTTTTCAGGGAGATGCTCCTTGCTTTGGGAAATTCATATCGCAGTGTTAGAAGTGGCTTGAAGGAGGATTTGCAAATGCGCGCACACACACACACACACACACACATACACACACATACACACACACACATACACGGACGCTCACAGTGAGGTGAGGACCAAGAGGAGCTGCGTTAACTTTCATAACCATGGCGGAGGTACGTTTACAGATTATTCTGTTCGAGCATATGACTTTATTTGAGTCGCAAAAAAGAGAAAAGAGCAGACGAGGAGTGTTATTTGTGTGTGTGTGTGTGTGTGTGTGTGGCTGAACTTCATTCCTGCAACAGATGGTTTTATCCTGCTATTGTCTTTTAAAGACCTGAATGTGCTAAACCTAAAAATAATCACGGGAATATTTCAGATTTCAGTTGGACTGCAGTCGGAAATTTATGTTTCAGCTGCACATGTTGACTTTGATCTGTTCTAGAAAGGTGTGCAAACTTTTGGTAAACAAGTGGCACTGCTAACTGTAGCAAAATCATCAGCTACAAAGAAAGGCTAGTAATTTATTTAACCTTTTTTAACCTTTTTTTTTTGTACTGTAACTACTTCTGTTTTTGCAACTGAATTTCTAATGACAAATGCAAGAGTATATATATATATATATATATATATATATATATATATATATATATATATATATCTTAACATGTCTGAATTGTTCACGAGTTAACAGAAAAGAGTGCAATAACATCATGTAATATGTATGGAAATAAAAAAAAAGGTCATGGCCATAACACACGAATATCATATCTATAATGTGTAAATGGCACATCTGTAACATACAAAGATCATGTCTATTGCACATAAATGTCACATTTTATAAGCTATAATCACGTTTATAAAACATAACTGTCACGTCTGTATCACATTTATAACGTAGAATCACGTCTATCAAACATAACCATTACGTCTATGACATAAGTGTCACATTTATAATGCATTACTGTTTATAAAATATAAACAACATGTCTAATAACACATAAACGTCTTGTCTACAATGCATGAATGTTGTGTCTATGCATTACAGAAGTGACATTCAGGCATAACGCACATGATACTTGGGTTTTACAGATGTGACGTTTATGTGTTATACATTTATATGCTATGGACATGGCGTTGATGCTTTATAAACCTGACATTCGTTATGGTCATGCGTCATAGATGAGCCATTTATGAGTTATAGACATACCGTTTATGCGTGATGGACGTGACATTCATGCATTATAAACGTCATGTCTATAACTCATAAACGGTTATAACACATGACCACAGCCATAACGAATGTCCGGTTTAAAATGTATCAACGCCGCGTCCATAACATACAGTATGAATGTCATATCGATAACGCATAAACGTCACGTCTGTAAAACCCAAGTGTCATGTCCGTTATGCCTGAATGTCACCTCTGTAACGTGTGAATGTCGCACTCTCTTTCAACAAATACTTTTATAGTTTGTGTCTTCATTCAAGTCTTGTAATTATTATATGGGCATGTTATTACTTGTAATTAATGCAAAATACTGTTGTAGAGATAAATATAAAAATGTACTCCAGACTTTCACTGCATTTCTGATTAAGTGAGACATTACTGTCCGTGCAGTGAGATAGTTGAGTTCACACTATTTTTATAACTCTAGTGTATTCCCTATCATTTTTAATATCATGGCAAAACAGTGAGTTTGTGAAAATGAGTCCGTGTGAAAACCGTGCTTTGAGTTCAAAGAAATGAAATTTAATGTAGCATTTCAGTGGCAGAGAGAGACCGAGAGAGAGAGAGACCGAGAGAGAGAGAGAGACCGAGAGAGAGAGAGAGACCGAGAGAGAGAGAGAGAGAGACCGAGAGAGACAGAGCATGTCAGCCATGGTTGAATTGTGGCGACGTGGACAGGGGTCAGTCCTCTTTAAACGGCTGAGTTAGCATTGCATTGTGGGATTGTCTCGGCCACAGCTGGAGGTCCCACGCCGGACACAGCGCCCCAGAACGCCATTGTGTCTGCTCGTTCTTTAGCTTTTCATTTCCTTCTGTCTGTCTTTTCACAGCCTGGCCTCTCTCCCTCCCTAGTTCCTGACCTTTGCTGGGGGTGACACTCGTGTGTTAAAGAGGCGCAAAAAACGAAATCATCCGATTTATGAAATCATCCATTAAATGTTAAGAGGCTGACGTTTTTCTTTAGATTTGTACTGGGGTTAGTGATGGGTGGTTCATGAATGATCCGTTCATTTTAAACGAATCTTTTATATGACTCAGGAGTAAAGAGTTGTCTCAGAGAGCGATTTGTTCATTTCGTGTTGGCCACGCATGCGCAACATCCTTTGGTTTGTTTCCGACGTGAAAACCACATCGGCTCTGTACAGGAAATCGAAATGGTTAGTTCAGCTCCTGAGTCTTCTGGTCCGAGTCGTTCGTTCTTTTGTCACATGACCGCCACATAGGCTCTGTACAGGACACAGGAATGATTAGTTGACCTCCATTGTCCCTACTCCGGTCCGAGTCTTTCGTTCATTTGTCACATGACGTGACAGCGACATATATTCTGTATTGAATAAGGAAATGAGCTCATAATTCCAATCTTCCTTTCAAACAAGCAGGCAAACACGTTTCTGGTCTCAGCTTTGAGCTTTTTTTTAATTATTTCTTGCAATGTAGAAATTTGAGAATTTCTTTTGGGATGGTTCTTTTCCATAACATTGAATCTGGTAATACAGAGTTAGTTAATGCTTAAACGTTTTCAGAGCCTCAGACTGTGCGACTGTCATGTGACAAAAGAACGAATAACTCAGACCTGAAGACCCACTCGAGTGTTGAAGTAATCATTTCTGTTTTTCATCATTTGTCGCATTATCATTTTTTTTCTAGATTCGGAATCGGGAAAGTTTGCATGAGTAGACATGTTGGGGGAATTTCTCTAGTGAAAATATAACATTGGAATTGAATTCTGCTCAAATGAATGCAATGACTTGAATAAAGATTCTTTCTTTTTGCTACAGAAGAACTTAAGACACGGCACCGTCTTGTTTGATCAGCTCTGAGGATGATTGTTTTGAAAATATTTAAAGAAAGACTAGGAGGAGAACCATAACTGATGACGCACACTGTGTGTGTCTGTATGTGTCTGTGTGTGTGTGTACAGGTCATGCAGGTGGTGCGGGAGCAGATCACAAGGACCCTGTCCAGTAAACCCACCTCACTGGAGCTCTTTAAGAACAAAGTGAACGCATTAAACTACAGCGAGATTCTCAAACTGCGCCAGACAGAGAGACTGCACCAGGAGGAGACGCTCGCACCACCCGTGCTGTGAGACACACACACACACGCACACACACACACACGCACTGATGTTAATGCTATTAAACTACAGTTAACCCCATGAACTGCTGCTTAGGACTGAATTAGTTGTAGCAGGAGTTTGGTGGATCCCTTACACTCCAAATGTGCAATATTTTGGGTGTGAATGTAAAAATTTGTCAGTGTGTTAGGGGAAGACATTTTGGGTGAGAGAGATCGCTATGAGTTATATTCTCCAGAGCAGGACTAAAGAAGCAGACACGAAACATGTCTTTGATTTTCCAGCATCTGAGGTAAATGAGTTTCTTTGCCAAACCATTCCTTTAAGAAGTGTGTGTGTGTGTGTGTGTGTGTGTGTGTGTGTGTGTGTGTGCGCGCGCGCGTGCGTGTGTGTGGGTTGATCTGTGCAGCGAGCTGAAAGAACGTCTGAAGCCAGAGTTGTTGGAGCTGATCAGGCAGCAGAGACTGAATCGTCTGTGTCACGGCACTCTGTTTCGCAAAATCAGCAGCCGCCGGAGACAAGGTGCGAAACTCTCCCTCACACACATCCCTCCAGAGCACCAGAGTAGGACCAGATTCGAGGTTTTCAACCTTTTTGAGCATGCATGTGTCCACTTCTAAGTTTCCCCAAATCCCCTCTTCCTTTTTTATTGTTCTTAAGGTTTTTGTTTTTTGTTCGTATTTTCAAACAGTTAATGATGTCTGTCAGACATATTTAAAAGAACTAAACCTCATTGCAATTCACTATGAGGCACTTTCAAATCCATTTCCATCAGACAGTGTATCACGGAATCGTGCCACACGGAAACGTAATCTTAATTGTGATATACAAAATATAGCTTACTGTAACTTTAGTTTTCAGAAAACAGACAGAAATTGTGCCTTGTGTACCTTGTGTGCCAGTTTTGCATTCTTGTGTGAGGTGGGATTATGACTCATTCAGGCAGACGAGCAGTGAGATCGCCTTCTAGTGGACGTATAATGACTTGCTGATAGCTTCTAGAGGAACAAGCTTACTGCATTTTATATCGATTTAAACATACAATTCAGTATGCAAGGTCTTTTTCATAAACAATAATAACAACAACTACCACAACTGCTACTTCTTCCACAAGTCTTCCACTGTGCGATGTTCAATTTCATCAGTTTATTCAGAAGATTAAATCTGACCCCTTTCAGATATATTTCTATTTCTGTATGCTGCTGGAAATATTAAGAATCCACAAGTTGGCACAAATAACCCCCGTATTTTTTTTTTTTTACATGAAGATCATGTGATTAGGGCTGGGCAATATGACAAAAATATCATATCATGATACATAATGTAGCTGTCTGCAAAACAGTAGTAAAATAAAGTATCGTTTGACGATACTTTTCTGTAATGCCCTACAAAGACAAAGTTTTTTTTTTTAATAAAAAGATGTCGAATCGACGGCATCTATTCCGTACCGTTTCATTTGTAATTATTAAAAACGTAAAAAATACATCACCATACCAACAATATCTGAGAAAAGTGTATCATGTAATCATTTATCATGAGATTGCTATTATATCGCCATATATTTTTGTTTGTTTGTTTGTTTGTTTGTTGTTTTTTCAATATTTTCTCCCCAATTTGGTCACTGGTCAGTTCCCTTCTGACACACGGAGACACGTTGTGCCGACTGCTCCTCATGCATAAAACACTCAGAGGAAAGAGCTATCTTCTCTGTCCTCTTCTACATACATATGAAACTCATGATTGTTAGTGTCGCTGTGATTGACAGGGGAGAAAGAGTATGCCCCTCCCACTCACAGAGCAAGACCGATTGCACTCCCTTAGTTCCCAGCCCTGGATTTGAGTTCGCAATTTCTTTCTGTTGCGGCACTGACCTGTTTTTTGATTGGCCACATTATCACTGTTAATTGTGTGTTACAGATAAATTATGGTACTGTCGGTTGTCCCCTAACCACAAAGTCCTGCACTATGGAGACGTGGAGGAGGAGACGGAGACGCCATCCATCGAGATTCTGCAGGACAAGAGTGAGTGACGCGTTCATTATCCTTCACACTTATTCAGTGAACTACTGCATGATGATGCACAGATTTACTGAAGAGCGCAATGTTGCAGCAGCGTGCAAATGTTTGCGCTCCCCTCTGACAAATTCAATGTGAGATTATCCTAGGGAAGAAAATAGTCTATAAAATTATATTAAAAAATATATTTTTGCGCTTGTTTTGTTGTCCATTTAGAATTGCTTCTCTTGATGCTGGATGTACCCACATTTAATAATTTTTCCATAAGTAATTAGTTTAAAATTAAAAATAAAAAAGGACATTTTTTCCTTTTAACAAGAAACCATGGGGGGTACAATCTTTTGCTCACAAATGTTGTGATCAGATGCTTGACTTTTGTTCTGTTGTTTTTTTTTTTTTGTTTGTTTTCTTTCTCAGTTCCTGTTGCGGACATTAAAGCCCTGCTGACCGGAAAAGACTGTCCTCACATGAAAGATAACAAGGCCAAGCAAACCAAGGTTCATCTCCCTCTTCTTTCTCCTAAATGTAAAACTTTGTAAATATGATTAAACATAAAATTCTTTTGGGAGTTTTTGGAGTAGAAATGATCGTTCTGTGTGAAATTTTTGTATCAAATACTTTGAGAAACATGTGAAGAAATAGTCATTATTAAAGTCACCAAAAATATATTTATTTGTATGAAATTATCACCACAGCAGTTTTGCTGGGAACGTGATGAGAAGATAAAATGAGACTATCATGTTTGTGTGCAAATGAAGGACATAAAATTGTGGTTTATGGGCATGTACTGTACGTTCGGGAATGGGTATAATTTGTATATCTATGAATACAGTGGTGCTTGAAAGTTTGTGAACCCTTTAGAATTTCTACATTTCTGAATAGATATCGTGGGGTTGGCGGTTCGAATCCCGGCCCGGGTGATCCCATGCCGAAGTGTCCTTGGGCAAGACACTGAACCCTAAGTTGCCCCCAATGGCAAGCTAGCACCTTGCATGGCAGCTCTGCTACCATTGGTGTGTCAATGTGCTCTCATTAGTAAGTTGCTTGTAAATGTAAAAATGTAAAAATGATATTTCTGTAAAGCTACTTTGAGACAATGTACCATTGTAAAAAGCGCTATACAAATTGATAAATTATTATTATTAATTATTATATGACATCATCAGATCATCAGAAGTACTAAAAGTATACATCGAGAACCCACTTAAACAAATAAGAAAAAAATATTATACTTGGTCATTTATTTATTGCGGAAAATGAGCCAATATGACATGTCTGTGAGTGGGAAAAGTATGTGAACCTTTGCTTTCAGTATCTGGTGTGACCTCCTTGTGCAGCAATAACTGCACCTAAAAGTTTCTGGTAACTATTAATCAGTCCTGTACATCGGCTTGGAGGAATTATTGCCCATTCCTCATTACAGAACAGAACAGAACAGAGCAACTCTGGGATGTTGGTCGGTTTCCTCACTTGAACTGCTTGCTTCGGGTCCTTAAGGTCAGGACTTTAACTTGGCCAGTGAAAAACTTTTAACGTTTAGAACCTTGAAAATCTGGTGATGTTTTGGGTCATATTTATGCAAAAATATAGAAAATTTTAAAAGGTGCACAAACTTTCAACACCACTGTACATATCTGGATTTCTTGGTGTGTTTCTTATTTTTGTTGCTTTTTTGTGTGGAACTGCCACATCACACAGTTTACATGGTATCCAGTTTGTTTAAAAGTGTGTACACAATAAATATTGTGTGGTAATATATAGTGGTGGAAGATTTCAGGCATGGAACGATGTTGGATGTTGAGGTAGCATACACACAACTGTCTAAATGGTGACATTCACGAAATAATGTTTTTTTTTCTTTTCTAGTTGTAGAATTAAATTGGTATTACGTTAGTGTTTTATATCTGGTGTAATATCACAGCATTTTATATTGGGTTTTTTTTCCTGCAGGAGTCGTTGGATCTGGCGTTCAGCATTACGTATGATGTTGAGGAGTACAGCTTGAATTTCGTCGCCTCCTCCAGAACAGATGTGAGTGAAATTTCATCTTTCCATTAGCCCATTCCATTTTTCATCTCTCTCTCTCTCGCTCCTTACGACAGAGTCTAGGAGATTTTAGAGATAGTGTTGAGAAGAGGTGGGGAAAATGTATATTGCAGGTTACATCCTTCCTTAAACAACCCCACTCGCTTTCTCAGTTTTGCTTGTGGACGGATGGGCTGAACGTTCTGCTGGGGAAGGAGATGAGCAGCGAGTCCATGCGCAGTGAACTGGAGATCCTCCTCTCCATGGAGATCAAGCTCCGCCTCCTGGACCTGGAGAACGTCCCCATTCCCGACTCTGCCCCTCCCATCCCCAAACCGCCCAGCAACTTCAACTTCTGCTATGACTTCAGCCAGGCAGAGCATTAAGGCCAGGCGATGGGGCGTGACGTCCTACACCTGCTGCTCCTCCTGCTCCACCCGCGAGAAAAACTCTGTGGGGGATTTGTGATGGAGCCGAGCGTGAAGACTGGGGTTTGGTATTTTGGACATGTTACCAGACAGAAAAGCCCACTGACTGAAGAGGTTCTGAAAGAGGTTTCTTTTCAAGGCATTGTGAGGAGATAGAGATTATATATATATATATATATATATATAT
>JAFFST010053360.1:87740-103148 GCA_022414735.1 Noturus placidus
AAGCTGTACACTCACTACTTTACATTGTAGCAAAGTGTCATTTCTTCAGTGTTGTCACATGTAAAGATATCATCAAATATTTACACAAATGTCAGGGGTGTACTCACTTTTGTGAGACATTGTATATATTAATCTAAACTGTTTTTTGTTTTGTTTTACCTTTTCCCAATGGTACTGCACTCATCTAATTTCTTCATTTTTAAACTTGTTTGAGTCTGTCTTACTTCCTTTATTCCCCCTTTAAACTGGACTGCACAAAGGTACGCCGATGCCTCATTTGTGTTGTGTAGGTCCTGTAATGGAATTTATATGGAAAATGGGTGATTTCCTCAAATAGACACAAACAATCCAGGCATAAATGTCATGGCTTGGCTGTAGCATAGACACAGGAACCTCACACTTTAATGCGTCAGTTAGATCCAATCTACTTTTACTGAGAAAGTGCCATGTTCGGCAAAATATAACTGTTTCATTACAAAACTATCGTGTTCACGTTATATTGGAAATACGGTCGTTACAAGGCGGCGGCACAGAGGTTGTACTCGGAAAAGTGTCTTTTCCATGGAAACATGCACAACAGTGTCTTCCAACTGTCTGCCAAACAGAAAGCAATATTCTAAAAATAAGTGTATATACAGTATCTATACAGTTAGTACTTGATGATAATCAGGAATTTTTAATGGACCTGGGTTGAGTTTAAAAGCTCCCGTTTTCAACCCTGGATCAGATGCAGGTCCATCGCAGAGCATCACACACACACACACACACACACACACAAACACCTTGCGGAGCCAGTCCACCTACTGGCACCTCTAGGAGGAAACTGGGGAACCTAGAGGAAACCCACACAGGGAGAACATGTGAAACTTCACATAGACAGAAACATAAGCTCAGGGTTGAATAATGGTTCTTAGCTTAAAAAAAGTATTTTACTTGTAAGCCCTTTTCTAAGACAAGAACACTTATTACCCTTAAGCGTTCTACATTTTCTAAGATCCTAAGTTTGCTGTAGAAATGAACACTTTTTTTTCCCCCAAGTGTTGTAATTACCGTAATTCCAACATGATGTGAACACACTGGCTGCATCAGAATATCCCTACTACTCCACTACTTCCTCTGAGATCCTGCAGTGGACACTGCGCTATCCCATAATGCAACTGGACTGGCACGGAAGAGCTTTCAGAATCAAAAATGGGGGAAGGCTGCATGTGGGCTCTTTTTTAATGTTGTAGGTAATGTGACAATGCCAACATGGCGGATGTAGTATGTACAGAGTATATACACATATAACGATCAATACGTACTGTATCAACAGCTGAGCAGTAGGTACCGTCACAGTACACGATTTCGGACACAGCCACTGTTAATGATTGACCTGTGCAGAAAATATAATTTCACAGATTCCTTAGAATCCCCCCCCCGCAATATTGCTATGCAAAGAATAGGGCTAAAAAAATTTTTCACTTTAAGATTCTGTTTAAATTTTTTTTTTGGCCCTGAAATTAGCCCCGCCCCCACCCGGACAACAAAGCTGCTCAGCTCTGCCTTTATTCCTTAAATTACCTTAAAACTGATGCCAAAGTATTTATACTTTCACAGAGTATGGTCGTGGACATCTTAATGCTTTTATTGCAATTCACCCTGCAGACATTGCGGACTGCAGACACCCTAGTAGTTTTAGGGAAAATTTCCCAATCTCGAAGTGAGTTTCTTTGAACATCCAATGATATACAATATAAGAGAATGCATGAATATTACATGATGGTAGTAAATATGCAATAGTATACACTTTGACGAGGCACTGAAATGGTTTTTATTTTCTACGAAATCTAACAAATTGTGTAATTATTGTGTGAGCAGCTATTGTGGTGTAACAAGACTTTAATATTAACAACTGGTACAAACAGAGAAATGTTTTTTTAAGTAACTGGTACATCATGAGGTATTTGGCACATAATAATAATAATAATAATAATAATAATAATAATGGTGCATTTTGCGAAATGTCTTACAAATTTCAGAAATAATAGAGGTCACAAATCATACAAAATAATATTTAAAAGCACCATTGTACATCTGACCAACATTTCTTTTCACTGTTTTCATTTTATCTTGTAAGGACAATAGAATGTTGTTAATAAAAGCACGGTGCTTAACACAAACAGGTATGTAGCTATACAGCAACTCGACAAATAAAACTAATCATGTGCAGCAGTTCTGTAAATACTTTAATGTGAAGAAAAAGAAAAAAGAAAGAAACCAGTGTAACGTGATGAACCTTCATCTTCGAAACATCATCAAATCAGTTGTTTATTTTAAGCATCTTACTTTCCTTAATATCTTTCTGATTTCATCAGCAAACACGGTACACTCTGTAAAGCAAACGCATGGAAATCATTTTGTGAACCGGCTCTTCTGTAAATCAACACCTTAATACAGAACCCAAATAATCATATGAACTTAAATGTACATCAAGAAATGAGGGTACCTGAATAAATATTTTTGCACAGTCCTGTTTATATTGAAAGATAGTTTGACTAATGTTTTAAGTGTTATGGGAAATCTTTTAAGTCCGGTGTGGGATCATCATTAACGTTTTCAGTGTAATGAAGCTGCTTTCACACTTTTCCCTCAACCATTAGTGCAAGTTTTACCAGAAAATGCTGTCCTGGGACATAAATTGCTAAATTTTTCAGGTGGGAAAAAAAAAAGTGTACGATGACATCAAATACATTTGAAATTCAGGGAACACGGCGCTACGTGGGGAGAAAATAAAGTCTTGTTAGTGAGCAAATATTAATATGTTCAATCGGAGATGTTTGAAAGTCAGGGTTTTCATGCTGCAAAGTAACAAGACAATCATTTTTAAGTTTTGCGATGTTTATTTTTATCCAAATCTTCCAATCTGGCTAAATTGTTGTCAGACTGCGAAAAAGCGGCTAGTGTGAAAGCAGCCTTACTTTGTTGTACGAGTGTAATGATCTGATGATTTATTTCGATGCATTGATTTTTAAAAGGCGTCGCCTTGAAGTTAATCCTGCAACAATTATAAAATGATTATTTTCGAAAAAAGTAAACAAACAGCTGGTGTGTGAAAAAAATCATTCATATTCACCCCAAAACATTCACATGGTTGATCTGGATCCGAGGCTGCTAAATCAAATTGAACTATATTGCATTGGATCAGTTTCTGTGGTATTATCAAATATCAGATCGAATCAAAGTCGTTCCACATCATATCATACTGCATGGATATACAGATGCATGTATTTTTAAATAAGTATATTCCTCAAATAAATTATGAAATACATAAATAAAATCCCCTGGTACAGTACACTACGGCTTTACTATTTGAACAGCAATGAAAACACTTTTCACTGTACCAGTGACAGTCTTAACACATTCTGTGAACACATTTCAGCTTTGCGCCATCACAATCATCTGCATCACTGATATAGTGTGTGTGTGTGTGTGTGTGTGTGCGTGTGTCATATTAAAGCAAATCACTTGTGTTTGGACGACTCACTGTACCGGGGGAGTTGTACTTTCCATATATACTGTTATACTGTAAAGACCGAACACAATTTATTTTGGTAAAAATGATAATTTGATAACCTATAGAATCCCTAATGGCCTGTTGTGTACTCTTTGAAATGTTTGATCAAATGTTGATTAAAATGGACTTGTTTAGTAGTTTATAAAGTTAGAAAAATGGATTTCTCTGATTTGCTTGCTCTATGCCTGTACAAAAACATTTCGTACCTGTATAGGCATAATCTGTCTGTAATATATAATATACAGTACTGTGCAAAAGTTTTAAGCACCCTATTCTATTACTATTAACATTAGTTTTCCAGCACAAAATTAAATGTTACAGAGAAATGTTTGTACGTCAGTAAAGAAAGCAGCGTATAAGGCTGCTCGGTTTTGCTGCAAAAATAAGCAAGTGCGAATGTCAAAGTCTCCAGGAGAACTGGGTCTGGTTCTGCAAGATGCTCAATAAAACTGCACAAATTGTACCCAAGACTACTGATACATTTTTTTTTTAAAGCAAATCACCAAATATCGACTGTTTAATTTATTTTTGAATATATATATATATATATATATATACATACACACACATATATATACATATATATATATACATACATATATATATATATACACACACACATACATACATACATACATAGTATATTTCATATGTTCATATTCTAGATTCATTACACAGTGAAATATTTCAAGCCTTTTTTTGTTTTATGGAAATAAAAAATCCAGTATCTCAAAATATTAGAATAAAGAATTTATTAAATAAATTTAATTAATTAATTAAATTACGGAAAAAAATGTACTTTTCCCACGATATTAAATTTTTTTGAGATGAACCTGTATATACTGCATATTACAAAGAAAAAAAAAAGCCATTTGTTTATGGAATTTCAAGTGCATAGGGTACTATTTTATGTATTTTACCTTTAAGAGTTCATGTGCAAAGAGGAAACAAGCTAACAAACTCTTCAGAGAAATGTTTAAACATGAAGGCAAATTAAAAGGAAAAAAACATTGTCAAATAGAATTTTGTCACATGATCCTAGCAACCAGAACTTGAGTGGATTATTTGGTAACACTTTCTGTTAAGGCCACATCTATAGTGACCTATGAAAGCCTTCATTAACATTATAATGTGTTCATATGGTTAGAATTAGAAGGAAAGGTTGTATGTGTATAATGGTTTATAGAAGTGTTTAAAATGCAAATGCAATTTATAAGCAGTGTTTACGATGCATTTATAATCACCAATACCAAATAAATTAATTAGTGCATTATGTTTCGTTGTATTATACACACACTGACAAGTTTTGTAGAATAATTTCCTGACAATCTTTCTGGTATAACTGATTCGTTAAAGGGAAAAAATGGCAGCACTTTACAAACGATTTCAACGTTACAATGTGTCATGAACACCACTTAGAATCCATCATGCACAGAACTATAAAGTGTCATGCATTTTAAATCAATAAATAATATTGATACAGCCACGTGTGAAATAATGCTTTATGACATGATATGTACACGCTCATAGTTCAGTGTAGCTATGACTGTCATCGAAAGTGTTACCGATAACTGTCGTATCGTCCAAATGCTTGTGTGTCAGAACAACTAGCCGATCTGTACGCAGGAGGCGGGAATGAATACCGGAAGCCCAACAGGATTTGACGGTATACGAGCGAGTGGAAAATTACACAGCGAAGAAGCTTGGATGGTTTGTTGGTCCACGTTTTAGTTTTACATCTCATCTTATCTAAATGTTTAAAATGTACACTGTAATGGTACCAAAACTTTTTCCACACAACAGTACTGTTAATCAGAGCGTGAGGATTAAGTCTGCTCCACCCACAGAACGATAATGCACATTTTCCAAAAAGGGCAGGTGTGACTGGAGGAGGTCCACTTTAGTTACATTAATGTCTCTGCACGTGGAGATGTCTAGTGTCCTCAGTCTCTTACAGTGCTGGACTATGAGGCTCAGGGACCTGGGGGAATATATGAAAGACATTAAAACAAACATAAACCCAGATGTGTGTGTGTGTGTGTGTGTGTGTGTGTGTGTGTGTGTGTGTGTGTGTGTGTGTGTGTGTGTGTACGTGTGTACGTGTGTACGTGTGTACGTGTGTACAGTGGGCGGCTGTGGCTCAGTCGGTAGAGCGGGTTGTCCACTAATACACTAATCGTAGGGTTGGTGGTTCGAATCCCGGCCCGGGTGATCCCATGCCGAAGTGTCCTTGGGCAAGACACTGAACCCTAAGTTGCCCCCGATGGCAAGCTAGCACCTTGCATGGCAGCTCTGCTCCCATTGGTGTGCGAGTGTGCTCTCATTTGTAAGTTGCTTTGGATAAAAGCGTCTGCTAAATGAATAAATGTAAATGTACAGTGCGCTTGAAATGTTGATTCAATGTTCTACATTTCTACCTAAATTTGACCTGAAACATCAGATTTTCGCACATCATTTCTTTATTTCAATCAGTTATTTATTAAGGAAAATGATCCAATATTAAATATGTGTGAATGGCAAAGTATGTGAACCTCTAGGATTAGCTAGGATTAGTTTTCAATCAATACGATCGCAATCAGGTGCGAGTGAGCGTCCTGTTTTCTTTGAAGAACGGGGATCTGATCAGAGTCTGATCTTCACAACACGTTTGTGGACGTCTACCATAAAGTATAGAAAATTCTAAAGGGTTCACAAATTTTCAAGCACCACTTTACATATATACAAAGTAGATGTAGCTGTCTGTTGCTATGCACAATTTGTGCCATGTGGCGAGACCACCGTAGTGCACTGTGAGACAATCCACCCACCGTGAATCTTTTGCTTACAGCAGCACTGTAAGGAATAAAGCATTTTGGGGTGTGCCGTCATGGGGAAATAATCAATGATAAGGCTGTGTGTTCAAGCAGTGCTACTCTGGAACTCTAACCCTGGAAAATGCGGTAAGTGGAATTGTAATCTCATATTTTTTATATTATTGTTGACTATATGATACTTTCCACCATTGCCACAATTTACCGACTACCCTCTCAAATTTTGTATCCAATTTTAAAAATATATATTTTTATTACGTGAATTAATTAAAAGTAATAAAAAGCCATAAAACCTTTTTTTTTTTTATGGAAATGTAATAATTCATGCAGTTAATAAGGCAAAAACACCACAGCATGAAAAGTAAGAAAAGTTACAGCTTCATCTCAGAGTTGCCTCTCATACTGTAAATGTCAAATAAACATCTCCATACAGAACAGTTCACCAAAGCAGTGTCTATATAATTTCCGCTGTAAAATAACAACAGTTATTATTAACAGTTATTATGTGGCGTGTCCGCCATACGAGTCTTTGTTTACTCTCCCTGTTGCTATAGAAACAATAACGTAATAGAATGAGATTAATATAAACCTGTGATTTGCAGCTGCATTACTGTCAGAGCTGCTGTTATAGAAAATTAATGCACACCTTCACCCAACACCTAGCATGATGAGCTCTAACTGTACACCTGCAAAGTGTCTAATGAGGTCAGCGTGTGGAAAAAAAAACAACAACAGCGTCACTGCTGTGCTGAGAATAAAACACCACTCGAATAAATAAATAATAATAATAAAAAAAACAGGTGATTTGTAGGGAATGTGATGTTTATAAAATGGTAGGTGCAGGTGCATAAGTGTAGGTATGATGCAGGTTTGTGCCAGCTCACCTGTCTGTGATGCCGTCGCAGTAGGCGAGCTGCAGGTGCTGCAGTCTGTGCAGGTGAGGCAGGGCACGAGCCAGACCCTCATCCGTGAGCCGGGAACAGCCGCTCAGCGCCAGGCTGGTCAGGCAGCGACAGTGAAGAGCTACAGATGCCACGCCCTCATCACTGATCTCTGGCAGCATGGCGAGAGAGAGGCGCTGGAGCACGGGGAAACGTAGCACCTGAAAAAACAAGGACCTGGCTGAGAATACTGTACTGTACACATGCTAATACAAACGTTTTCATCAATCCCCATACATTTTTTATGAATGTATTCTGATTGCAGAATAGTACTTACTGCATTGTAAGAAATTAATTGTTTACTTGACTGGTTACGTGTAATCCGAACCACATATTTTATAAAGGACATTTTGTGTCAGCGTCACAATAACAACAAGAAGCTTGTGCTAACATAAATCTAGGACGTTAGCTTTTTAAATTGCCGCAATTTGTGTTTATAAAGACTAAAATGATTTGCAATATGTCCATGCAATAAATTCGGTACTTTCTTCGTTTCAGACTTTTATTTACATTTTTCTGTCCCTGAAATTAGCTCCGCCCCAAATAGAATAGATCTGCTCACAACACCGGAGAGGAGGGGGCTCCAGCTACAGAGCGGGACGTGGAACGCTGGAGCAGGAACGCAACAATATCGCTTCTGTTCAGAACTAAGCAAAATGAAAATAAATTTCTAATCCCTGATTACAATCGTGTCATACAGATTATTGAGAATCTTATTAGTCTGTTCACATTAAACCTTTAATTCCTTACTATACAGTAAAGTACAATTTTAATTATCGTTAATAATTAGAGATTAAAAATGTCCAATTTGAGTTTTATTAAACAAATAACAAGACCTCAGTTAACCCCTTATACAGTACGTGTTACCTTTTTATTTTTACTATTAGTATTTTTTCATTTCCACTTTGTCCATTTTTTTGTTCCTGGTTATGATAAAGGTTTTCTGTCAAACATGCTACATGTTCTGTTCTTATAAAATGACACGTTTTATAAAGTGCTGATCAAATACAGATAGTCGTCTCTGCTTAACTGACTGCAATGACTGTCTGGTGATTGCACTAACACACACTTGCGTTATGCTGATGTCTGTCAGTTTGGAGCAGCCGGTCAGGTCGAGCTCCTGTAGACCCTTGATCGCCCGCAGCGAGGCTCCTTCCTGCTCCCTGAAGGCACTCAAATCCTCATCAGTGACCAGACATGGTTTCTCATCGAACGGCATTCTAGGGGGCTGAAAGAAACCCATGTTCCCGAAAGTCCGGGTAAAGCTCGGCTCTTTATCCTCTTGCTATGTGGTGAAGAGTTACAGATTAGTTCCAAAACTAAAACTAGATTCTAACATCCATATCATAATGATTTATTTTACCCTGTACACTGTAAATTCATTACCACAAACACACTTTGAGATCTGAGTGAAATTAATTGCGGGTGCAATCACAAAAGCATGCACATCTGTTAAATGCTCGTTAAAACCGCAGTAACCTGGACCCCATGGTGATCACATCAAATATTTACTTTGCTCTAGGCATTATCTCACTGAGCTGAACATATAGGGTTTTCCTTACATGAAAGCCCAGTAAAAGTAAAATTACACATAGTAAAAGGTCAAGACTCTTACTAATGTGGGAATTAATTCTGTACACTTGAGACTACAACTCAGTTTATGATTATGCTAGATCAATTTTCAACAAAAAACACTTTTTAAACATTTCTATATAGCTTGATAACACACTGGTGTTCAACACAGCTGTGGGGGATATTACACAAATATCATATCACAACATTTGTACACGATGCACAATGTGCATCATATGTGTCGATTTCATAACCAGGAAAGGATATAAAAATATATGTACTGAGAAATATAGTTTCGCAAACAATACGGTACTGCTGCAGCAATAATTTATCAACTGCCTGATGATCATTTTTGAAGACATTACATAAAGTATTTTATTACTGCGGAAACACCAGGAAAAATTCAAAGCCTGTAAAATGCAATAATATAATATAAATGTAAAGTAATGTAATATAATATAATATAATGATATCTGTTTTAAACAAAGCGAGATGATCATCCATACATAAGTTTTCTGTACCGCTTATCCTACTGGGTCGTGGGGAACCTCGAGCCTATCCCAGGAGGCATCGGGCACAAGGCGGGGCACAACCTGGACAGGTTGCCAATTCATCGCAGGGTACAATCACATACACATTCACACACCCATTCATACACTACGGACACTTTGGACATGCCAACCAGACTACCATGCATGTCTTTGGACTGGGGGAGGGAACCGGAGTACCCGGAGGAAATCCCCGCAGCATGGGGAGAACATGCAAACTCCACACACAGATGGCAGTTGTGGGAATCAAACCCCCGACCCTGGAGGTGTGAGACGAACGAGCTAACAACTAAACCACCATGCGGCCGAGAGATGATCATTTTCCCCATATATTTTTTTTGTGATATGATACATCATACTGGTCAGAATCATGTGCAATATATTTATAAATATTATATAAATGCCCTTGTGAATGTCCAGGTTTCATACCGCATGCTTGCTGTGCTCTTTGCCATCGCTGGGCTCCTCCATCCCGAGCAGCCCCCAGTCTGTAATTAACTTACACGAGCTGAGACGGAGCACCTGCAACCCGGGCAGGTAGGAGGCAATGGCGTGGATACTCGAGTCTTTGAGGACAACGCAGGAGGTCAGATCCAGCTCTTTCAGACTGGACGTCAACAGCTGAGCTAGTGAGCAAATGTCCTGGAGTGAAAAACAAGCAGAATCCATTAATACACAAAAAAAAAAAATAACGCTATAATGCGGGTGGCAAAACCTTGCGGAAAATATGGCACAATAATAATACAACAATTAATGGATTTTGTTATATTTATACTTTAATTATTATTTGCTTTTTGTTATATTTATAATTTATTAGATTGAAGTGGAAGTGCTCTTTGTGTAACAGTTTAACTGTGAAGTGGTTCATTTAAAAGAAACACTGCAAAGATTAGTAGTTTCTAAAGAAAAGAATATCTGATCAGTATCAGCTGATACTCAAGGTTTAAGAAGGTTTACTCAAGGTAAAAAAAAAGTGGTGCGCCATCTCTAACTTAAAACTCATAATTTTGGGAAGAATTTTGAAAAACTTTATTCTGACAATTTTTTATGAGGTACAAATGGATGATTTTTCTAAACTGTATCAACATGCTTCAAATTCCCATTGCTAGGATTATTTAATTTTTACTAAATGCTCATTTTATCATTGCACTATATGTCAATATTTGACATATTCTGGTCAGCTTTTTATGTCCTCAGTTATCAGGTTTACTTTTTGGATTTCTTTGTGATCTCATTGCCCTTATTGTTATTTGTAGATCACCCACCAAATGTCCACTTTATCAGATTCACACGCTTTGTTTGGGATCTTATTAAACCCTGGCCTCTGTGCTCACCCGGATATAGGTGCAGTTCCTGAGGCTGAGTTTCTCCAGCTGAGCTCTGGGCCGTGTGGATGACAGGCCTTTCACCAGCTCCACTCCGCTCACATGAATACATTCAGCCAGGTCCAGTGAGCTCAGAGACGGCAACGTCATTAAATCTGCTAGCCCTTTTTCTGTCAACCTCCAGACGTGGGACAGCGAGAGACTCCGGAGCTGTTTGAGCTCGGCAGCTACAGCCAGTATGCTGCGGCTCGTCAGTTCCGTACAACCGCTCAAGTCCAGCTTGTAGAGGCCTCTCTGGTGCCTGCAGAGCTGCTCAATGGCGTAATCAGTGAGCTTCTTACAGCCGGACAGGCTCAGCTCTTCCAGGTGGAGCCCTGGGACACGAGCCAGCGAGCGCAGAGACTCAGGGGTGATGGAGGTGCGACTGAGGTCCAGGCTGCGCAGCGTGGAGCTCTGATCCTGGAGGAGCCGGAGCAGGTTCCTCAGAGAGAGCATGGCTGATGAGCCCGGGCCCACCGCACAGCCTAGGTACGGGTCAAACTCGAAAGCGATGTGACAGCCAGCCAGCGCTAGATGACGGAGTCTCTGAGTGCAGCCTGTTAGACGATTAAAGGTGAGGTCAGAGAGGTAGCGCAGGTCAGACAGGCCCAATTCTTCCAGGTTCTTCATCGCTGTACGAACCTATAAACAGCAAATAAAGCAGTCACAGTATTATTTGAATTATATTTTTGAGTTCTTTAAATAATAATTACACAAAAGGTGGAGAGTACTTAAGTAGCTATATTGTGTTACCTTATTTAAGTATCCTCTTAAAGCAATACGTGTGTGTTTGGTAAATTACATCTTGATATATTAAATTCTCATTCAACTTATTTAGGAACAATATTTATAACAACAAATCCAAATTAATATCAATTCCAATGTATACAATCTAAACATCTTTCTGACAAATCTCTATCTCACCTTCTCTCTCTCATATATATGAAAATAAAACACCTCTACTCTGTGCACTTTTCTTCTTTAGAGCTCAATTAAACATCTTGAATGGTAGCCCTACTTGTAATGCTTGTATTTCCTCATTTGTAAGTTGTGTTGGATAAAATCATCTGCTAAATGAATAAATGTAAATGTTTTTTTTTTTTTGCCCATAATTGTTTAACTCCTTAAACTTTTAGGAGCAGCTGAGAGTTCCAGATTTACCTTCCACAGTCTTGTACCTACAGATCATGCATACCACAAAGCACATCTGACTGAATAACTGACTAACCAGCTGAGAGTTCAAAGGTGTAATCAGGTCTAATGGAGCTCAAGATGATTCATGATGCTTCCACTAAGAGTAAGCATTAGCTCTCATACTGTGTCTCATACATTTCAAGCAATTCTAGTATTCTGGGTAAATGCTTTCCATACATTTCTGATGATTACTGATGGCGCATTGAAGCTCTGACCTGCTGTCGATGCTCCTCATGGCTCAGGAAAGCTCCTGACATGAAGAGACTGTCGAGGCCATTAAGGTCGAGTTTGCGCAGTCCGGTCAGGCACGGCAGCAGTTTCAGGAGCGACGACTCCATCATGCTGCTCCGGGGCAGTGCCAGACCCTCAAGCCGAGCCCCGAGGTGAACTCTGACCTCCTCCAGAACTTGACGTGACAGATTGGAGTCGTCCACATGGCTGATGATCAGGCTGAATCGAGGCCAGCATGCAAGACCACAGATAAACCCTAATGAAGACGCACAAGCCGGAAACCTGAATGTGACATTTTTCTGAAAATGGAGAGAAGAAAAAAAAGGGGAAAAATTAGGAATATTAGAATTTCACATCTACCCATGCTAATAGGCATAAATTTATAAAATGTAAAACTGGGACATAGATTAGCATTAAAGATATTTACATGTACATCATTTTAGTTTTGCTAACAAAGCATTAATATTAATGATCTGTTGAATCACAAGGCGCATCTGTATGCCTGATCTTTACAAACAAAAAACTTGCTCGAATTAATGAACACTTATAAACATTACAATAAAATAAAAACTGAATACATATGATGTTATGATGGTATTACATCATCAGGCACCACTTTTAATTCTCTCTCAAATCTGTCCATCAGGTTGATCCTGTTCTTTTTTTTTAAAATCGATTTTCCTTCAGATACAGAAACAATTTATAATATTATCCACTTAAATTCAGCAAATAACCTGAAACTGATGATCTTGGCTTGCTTCATACCAGCTCCTGCAGACCACCGAGGCTTCTTTACGGTCTGACGGATGAAGAAAGGTCAGAATGTGAGAAATGACCTGTAACAAGAGGGGAAAAATGTACATGATTATAACTGCAATTCCTCTCCTTGATTTATCTCATCTCACAATTCTGTGTTTATTTAAAAAGTAGTATGGTATTACACGAATATCTGAGAGCAAAAGTTTACACCCCCCCCCCATCCCTAATTCCATAATTTCCTAATTTATACACATAGAAAATTCTAATGTAGAAATATTACAAATGAGGCTATTAAGGTCATGCTCTTGGCAGTGTGTACAATCTCTCAGGGCAGATTTTGATGCTGCTGTGCCCGTTACATTCCTTCGGAACAAGTACTTTTAGATTAATTTTAACTGGGGTGTTCTTAAATAATCACTTACAGCTGCTTTAATAATAATCACTTACAGCTGCTTTAATAATAATCACTTACAGCTGCTTTAATAATAATCACTTACAGCTGCTTTAATAATAATCACTATCCGATTAGACTCACCTCGTGTGGTAATGATGGAGTCTCCATTACTGATCAGTCATTTTACCTGCATAGGGAAAGGTCCACAGTGTCCTTGTGACTCACGTGTATCATATACCGAATCCATATAGAAGCTTCTTCCTGAACTTTTGTAAATTAATTCGCCGCTTTTGACCAAAAACATGGTGACCACACCCTCGAGTCGGTCTGTTCCGGTATTCAACAAATCCAGTGGGTTTACACGATGATAACGAACAACAGGGGTGAAAGGTAAACACTAGAAAGACTACCAGTAGATCACGTGACAATGTATCACGTGTAGAGATCCGGAAGTGTTGCTGGGTAACGGAGTTTCTCCTTCCTGTCTAAATTCGCCGTTGTTGTTATTTTCCTCCGCCAGATGGAGCAGATTTAAACTACTTTTTTTTTGTGCAATAAAAATACATAAACGTTGTAATAAATAAACATTGTGCTTTACACAAATACATTAAACGTGTTTTTTTAACCACACAGAGAGCAGAATCTAAAAGCTGTGAGACTGATGACGTCAACTGAGATTCATCAAAACTTTGGATCAAAATCGAGCTCAGTCTGTGCCCTGAAAGTATCAGTACCATCCATCCATCCATCCATCCATCCATCTTCAACCGCTTACTCCTTTTCAGGGTCACGGGGGAACCTGGAGCCTATCCCAGGGAGCATCAGGCACAAGGCGGGGTACACCCTGGACAGGGTGCCAGTCCATCGCAGGGCACAATCACATACACACTCACACACACATTCATACACTACGGACACTTTAGAAACGCCAATCAGCCTACCATGCATGTCTTTGGACTGGGGGAGGAAACCGGAGTACCCGGAGGAAACCCCCGACACACGGGGAGAACATGCAAACTCCGCACACACATGGCCCTGCCGGGACTCGAACCCCGGACCCTGGAGGTGTGAGGCGGACGTGCTAACCACTAAGGCACACCAGTGTCAGATTAATCATGTGCCCTTTACTGATATTAATAACAACTGTCAGTAAAAACTGACATTAACAATTTACATCCAAAATATTTTTACCTTACATCTTCAACGCACAGCAACTTTGTGCACATCAATTTTGTGCATTGCCTTTCTTTTTTATCCTCTTATACTGCTCTCAAAGATTTTTTTCTTCACAACCCACCATTCTTATTGAGTTCTTGTTAAACTGCTCAATTTCACTGAATAGTCTATACATAATATCAGCTTGAATCTAATGTGTTCTGGTGGAAACTTCAGAAATAAAAAGCTCCATGGTCCTAATAAATAATCACAGTATTATGGCACACATTCAAAGTCTATATTATATGAGTTCTAGTCCCACAAGTCATCCCCACCTTTACTTTACCTCCTATATCCACATTACTAAATTAAATTATGAACTCCAATTAATTGGTTCCAAATCTCTTGGCACTGAATATATATACAGTCAGGTACTTAAATAGTCACAGTGTATTGGAGTTGAAATGAAATAATGAATATGAGCTAGAAACGCAGACCTTCAGCTTTAATTGAAGGCAAATTGACATCCAAATTGAGTGAATGGTGTAGGAATTACAGCATAACAAACAGAATTACCCCCCCCCCCCCAATTAAGGAGCCAAAATTAATTAGATAACTAGCTGCACAGTTGTTCCATGGCCAGGTGTGTCTTATTCCCTTATTACTTCAATTACAAGTAAGCAGATAAAAGGTTTAAAGTTGATTTAAAGTGTGGTATATGTATTTGGAATCAGTTATGAATATAAAGTCTAAAGAGCTGTCAATGTCAGTAAAGCCAGCCATCATTAGCCTAAAAATCAAATTAGCCATCAGACCCATCAGAGATACCCATCAGAAGCATTAGGTCTGGCAACAAATAAATAAACAAAAAAAAAAAAAAAAAA
>JAFFST010053360.1:119231-141839 GCA_022414735.1 Noturus placidus
TTTACTTGTGTTGTCCTTGACTATTGTTTAAATTGGTTTGATGTTCCGAAACACTTAAGTGTGACAAACATGCAAAGGAACAGGAAATGAGGAAGGGGGCAAACACTTTTTCACACCACTGTATATATAATCTAAATAAAAGTTAACCTATATGAGAGGATATAGGATCATATTCCAAAATGTTGTCATAAATGTAATCATCACCTCTAATGTGAGCTAGAAGGCTAATTTAAGTCAACATTTGCTCAAAATTATTAAGTCTTATTCACAAATGTTAATAATATTCAATACTAATGCTAGCTAACTATCTAACATGAGCTAATCTAGCAGAATTTAGTTTTTAGGTTTAAATGTTTGTCATCTTTACTGCTAATATGAGCTAGTAGGCTAATAGGATATCTGGGAATACTAATGCTAATTAAATACTAATGCTAGTCAACTATCTAACTTGAGCTAATCTAGCAAGGTTCTGAGAGGATTTATTAAGGTCAATTTTGCAATTTATTTATTTATTTATTTACTGCTAAATGTACCTAGATGGCTTAAGCTAACTTTAAATGATTTCTCAGAAGATTTATTAGGGCTAATTTTACGCATATAATTTTAACTTTTAAAACTAACTATATGGCTACCATAATCCATCCTCAAAGTATTTTTCCAAAAACCTGTCTGAACGTTTTCCTTTGTTTTTGCTGATAGAAATGTCGCAGTGTACATTAGCTGTAATTAACCAGCTAGCATTAGCCAAACTGAGATTTTCAGGTTTCTGAGATTTTCATAATCATTTTTTTTTTTCTAACCTGAGAGAAATTTCTAAGCTGATTTTTAAAAATGAAATTCATAAACATTTCCAATTTTCCCTTCTAATGCTAGACCGGACAGAATATTTTTGAAAAACATTTCTGAATGCAATAGGCCATTTTCACAAGTGACAAGATGTGTTCCAATTTTAAACATTGCTATTCACAAATATTTTATGAGTCTTTTAGTCCATTTCAGATGGAAATGCAATATATTTCACAAGATAAAGAATATAAAATATGTGTATATATTTGAAATAAGCCTATTTTTAAGAATATATTCATTTTGTACTATATTTAAGAAAATATTACATATAATATAAGTAATGTATTTGGTTATGATTTCGAGCATTGCCATGTGTTTCACATATATTGGCAAATATTTCACTGTGAAGGAAACGTCTTCAAAATCACAGAAATTTATATAACATTATTTTCTTGACTCTAGGACAAAGCGTATGTTTTCTACACTGATTCCACACACTGCATTCCGACTCTTCTTACTGACTAGGTTAATAACAGCAGGTCCAAACCTGGTTCTGCTCAATTTGGGTTGTCTGGGCACGGTGAGGGTTTTGAGGTTGGGGTCTTGTGGGGTGATGATCTGGGGCATGTGTTGGGAAGTTCTTCCATGCTGCTCACTATCTGAGTCCATATCTTCCACATTTACGGCTGGGTGAATGCTCAATCTAGAGCTAGCTGCAAGAGGAACAGCAGTAACAGTAACACATTGTAATGAAAATCAATCCTGGGTTGTTCAGTCATGGTTTGTTTGTGATGGTTTTACTGCTATGATCACTGTCATAACGTCATCACTCCGGTATTCATATCATTAATATCATTATAAAACTTTTAAAGAACTCTAAGGATTATAAGAACAGTTTTTTTACAGTGTATAGCTAGAGCACACAAAAAGTCATACAGAGCCCTGCTGCACTTAGGAATTTGACAAAGAATCACCAAAAGGATCACAAATATATCACCTGAAGGTCTTGCGGAGGTGAGTTCATCTTCGCCATTAAAGGTGGGGTTGGAGAGGCCTGAGAGCTGGCGTGATGGGCTGATGGGGGGCAGACGGGGATAGGAGGGCACATTGGGTAAGTCCAGAATAGAGCTGGGCAAGGAAGGGGACATGGTACGGGAGATGTGAAGGGGGGAATGGTGGACCAGATGGTCCAGCTCCAGGTCCAGACGTTGTTGCTGCTGCTGAGGATTAGGCATTGTTTTGAGGTCTGATGCTGCTCAGACGTTTCTGAACATTGGTGTAGCACTGCCGAGGAATGCTGGACAAGTGTTGAGGAAAATTGGATAGACGATGCGGAATATTGGATAAGCGTTGAGGGAGGCTGGAGAAGTATTGTGAAAAATCTAGAAGCTTCTGTGGACGTTTGGGAAGTCCGTTGGGAAACCTGCAGGAAAATTGTTCAGGGAAAGTGGGAAGTTTCCGGGGGAAGGAAGGGAAGTGCTTGGGAAGTTTGGGTACACGCTGGGAAATCTGCTGGGGAATTTGCGTGATTCGTTGAGGTAGCTGGTTGAGTCTGGTACGCAGTGGGGTGATCTGTGGGGTTATCCTGGATAGTCCAGAGGGCAGCTTGGGTATGGGGGGAACTTGGGGCAGGGTGATATTGTTCTTTTTCAGCAGCTGGTTGAAGTAGTTCAGACACACTGGAACACAGGGAATGCGCATGAGGCAGGCCTTCAACGCATCACATCGGAAGGGAACTGAAAGCAGAATGGCACAGTTATTATGGGTATCAGAAACATTCATTCATTAATTCATTAAGGAAGCAGGGTAAGGGTGGATGCAGAGGCAGGACTACACCCTGAGGTGGAGAACAATCAATTGCAAAGCACCAGAATGGCCTCTCTTTACCTTTACTTTGAATCTTGTGGAATAAACTTTGTTTTTTTTTTTTAAATCCCACCATGCTGAGGATTAACGAATTGTTGAATTGATATTATTTTGTTTTGGTTGTAATTAAATGATGGCCAAAATTTCTCCTCTTGTAGGTTTCCTGCAGGTTTTCCAGTTTCCTCCCATCTCCCAAAAGCTTGTCAGTAGGTTGACTGGGCAGTCCATACAGGATATCACAGGTCTTTTATTTAATTGTTGCAGACAAAAATGTTTGATTTTGCTGCAGCTTTTATCAAAATTTGCAATGGAATTTGCATTTTGAGTTTTTTGTGCTTGTTTTTGAAAAACTACTTGGATCGGCATAACTGCAGTCTTGTGAGTCTTTTGTATTGATGTTTGTAGCTGAATGCAACCTTTTAGCCGTACTCATGTCGTCATACGTGAATCGAAGTGGGTAATTTTTAAAAATTGCAAGCTCCTTTGAACATTGTTGATATTCCTTGATTTTGCATTCATTTCTGTGATTGCAAAATCCTGGAGTTACTGACTGGGTACTCTATATTGCCCTAAGGTGTGAGTGTGTATGGATGTGTGCATGTGATGGATTGTTGTATTCCCGCCTCATGCCTTGTCTTGTGTTCCTAGGATACACTCCGGATAGACCACCACCCTAACTAAGATTAAGCAGTTACTCAAGATGAATGAAAGAAAGAATAGCTCTGTAACATGTGACTTAGTTTTCTTTTTTATATAACATTAAAAAATCCCCTTACCACAAGTTCCGTCCTCAGCTAATGTGCTTTCATCCTAAAAGCAGAAAAAAGTAATGCGTGAGGAAGAACACAAGAGACATATGAATAACAAATATCTGTAATGAGCAACTTCAAAGCAATACACTTAAGAAATGATAGAAGAACTCGTAAAGAACGTCCAGGATCAGCTTGATGAAGTGAACACAAGAAAGACCGCAAACAGTTTGCTGAAGACAAGCAGACTAAGGACATGGATTACTGGAACCATGTCCTGTGGTCTGATGAGACCAAGATAAACTTATTTGGTTCAGATGGTGTCAAGCGTGTGTGGTGTCAACCAGATGAGGAGTACAAAGACAAGTGTGTCTTGCCTACAGTCAAGCATGGTGTCATGGTCTGGGGCTGCATGAGTGCTGCCAGCACTGGGGAGCTACAGTTCATTGAGGAAACCATGAATGCCAACATGTACTGTGACATACTGAAGCAGATCATGATCAGTATGCAGTATTCCAGCATGATAACGACCTCAAACACACCTCCAAGACGACCACTGCCTTGCTAAAGAAGCTGAGGGTGAAGATGATGGACTGGCCAAGCATGTCTCCAGACCTAAACCCTATTGAGCATCTGTAGGGCATCCTTAAACAGAAGGTGGAGCAGCACAAGGTCTCTAACATCCACCAACTCCGGGATGTCGTCATGGAGGAGTGGAAAAGGACTCCATGGCAACCTGTGAAGCTCTGGTGAACTCCATGCCCAAGAGGCTTAAGGCAGTGCTGGAAAATAATGGTGGCCACGCAAAATATTGACACTTTGGGCCCAATTTGGACATTTTCACTTAGGGGTGTACTCACTTTTGTTGCCAGCGGTTTAGACATCAATGTCTGTGTGTTGAGTTATTTTGAGGGGACAGCAAATTTACACTGTTACACAAGCTGTACACTCACTACTTTACATTGTAGCAAAGTGTCATTTCTTCAGTGTTGTCACATGAAAAGATATAATCCAATATTTACAAAAATGTGAGGGGTGTACTCACTTTTGTGAGATACTGTATATATATATATAATAATATCTGGTCCAGAAAAAATATACACAATGTTGATCAGTTACGAAACTACCCAGATTGATTGCACAGCAATATTAAAAAAAAAAAAAAACCCAAAAAACAGATTTTCAGATTTACTCAGGTATTCAGGTATTTTCAAAACTGCATGATTATTATGTCTAGAGACACTTTAATATGTTACATATTGCAGCTTTAATTTCTTAAACAGTAATGTAATGATGGTTTCTATTCTATTCCTTTTCACATATGATGGAATATTAGCAGACTTTGTAGGTATTTGTAGGCATTTAATAACCAAAAATAACCTTTTTAGAAGATTAGCATCGCTGTCCTCTTGGTCCGCATCACATGTTAGTCAGGAGTCACTTCTCATCTCCAGCTACAAGCACATATCCTCACCTGGGTGACGTTCTGCTTCACGCTGGCTCCGTCACACGACTTCGACTGCTGAGAGATCGGATCTGGCTCTGATTCAGCCTCTGAGGAGCTATCAGACTCCTCTTCCTCTGGTTCCTCTGGCTCTTCAGCTGGTTCAGGAGAAACACATTGACCTGCTGTTAAAATCTTCGTCTCAGTAGAAGGAAGCGTTGGTTCTTCTACACGTGGAACATCTGCATCCCCTTCTTCTTCCTCTGTCTCTTCTGTATCTTCTTCTGGCTCTTCAACCTCCTGGATGAATGTCTCAACTGGTTCCTGACAACTGTTGCACACACACACACACACACACACACACACACACACACACACGTTATTGTTTCACACAATGTGGCTATCATATTATTCACATAATCATGTGATCATGTGATCATTATAACATTGCAAAAATAAAATGTCATATTAGAAAGAATCGAAGCTGTAAAATAATTTAACAAACATTTTTTTTAAAAAAAAACTAATTATTCCCTCTGATAGAAACAAATTCCCCTAAATATGAACTCACTCTAAGATGCACGGTTAAATCCGGTGGTCTCTCTTTAACGCCAGACCTGTTAAAAGCGCATAAGGCCACTGCATCTTAATTATCTTACATATTCGCTTAATTACTGATAAATATTTATTTGTTTGTGCTCTGAATGTTTGCGGAAGCTCGATGAATCTCCGCCATCCTGCGCGTGAACAAACAGCTTGACACGTAACCAGGCAACCGTCGTTACTATGGGATGCGATTGCTAGGGTGGATACTTGTAATAGCAAATACTTTTATGCATTTTATAAATTAAAAGTCGCTGAAATTAAAATGTAAATGAATTCACACAAAATATTTAATGTGATGTATTTGTATGGTGCATTTTCAATTGCAGATGACAAATCAAATTTAGCTCCCTATTGGACATGTAGGGTACAATGTAGACTATAAAATATACATGTACAGTATATACCCTAGGTCCCTATGTACCCTGTGTATATACCCTATGTAATGTAGGAAGCACTTTATTTGGGATTGAACAACTAATTGGCAAGAACGAGTTGCTCCATCATGTTTCCAGGAGAGGGCGCTGAAGAGTCACATTATTGACTAATTACAGGCAGCAAAAACGCCTTTGGCTGCGTTCCAAATTTATACAAATCTGCTAAACAGGGTGTATAAATACTACACCACCTGTTATACTACAATGACCGACAGTGGATTAATAATTTATTTGTATGAGGTAGCTTTTCTTTCCCAACAGGGTTAAATGGAGACGAGCTGGCGCTGTAAACAGGGTTGCCAGGTTTGCGACTTCCCCTCAAAGTTAGGATTTTTCACAAAAAACAGTGATTTCCTAGTTTTACCCTAGTTAAAATGTTCATTTTAGATATAAATCGTTTACCTACCATTTACCTATACTCACTGACCCTAAATCCATCAACAGCAACAGAAAAAATGTTTAAAAAATGTAAATTAAGGTGAGTGTGTGACAATTTCCTTAGAACCACCGATAGAGTTGGGGTCTGGCATCTCTACTCTCTGGCATCTATAATTAATTTAACTTCCAATTCAATTCAATTCAATTTAATTAAGATGACTTTTTCTTAATATACCCATATGATACCTATAGAAACTGGCACTAAAATCAACACAAACAACACATACCGTAAAAATAAACAAACAAATAACTAAGTACGTAATGGTGATTAATTAGGGAAGGCTGAGAACTTGGGGTTTGGCATCTGCTCTTTACTATAAAATCAAATCAAACAAAAACATGTTGCTAGTGATAATAGGCCTAATGGCTTCCGTTTTTCCTTCAATGTCTAATGATTTTAATGGAAGCCATTATGAATACAGAGTTCTATTTAGTTTTATATTTTTCTTTCATTTATCTTCAGCATACTCTGTATTTTGTTCTAGTCCCCTGGTGGTCTAGCAGCTAGGATCCCATGATCTCATTGTGGTGGCCCGGGTTCAATTCCTAGACATGGAACCAACCAGCCACTGGGGCTGTACAATCCAGTGCACTATCAGTTTCGGACCCAAGCCCAGATTAAATGGGAGGGTTGCGTCAGGAAGGGCATCCGATGTAAAACCTGCACCAAATCAAACATGTGGATTGTTGATCCCCTGTGGCAGCTCCCTAATAGGGTGAGTCCAAAACAACATACTATTTATCCTGCTCAGGGTTGTGGTGGATCTCAGGAACACTGGGCATGAGAGTGAGAAATACACCACTGATTGCAAACCTGAGCATCACAGAGCATCACAAAAACACACATTCACACACTTTTTCCACAAGAAGGGGTAAATAGAGTAACCAATTTCTGGGACGTGTGAGGAAACTCGAGAGCCCGGAAGAAAAAACCCAGGAGTACATTGGGAGAACCTGAGGCATGAACCTGAGCTCAGGATCGAATCGGCGATCCTGGAGCTGTTTAATTTTCTTTCTTTCTTGTTTTTTTTTTAGCAAGGATACCACACAGAATCTCCTCATGAGCCAGTTTCCCCTCACACACACAGCTTCTGATACAGAGTAGGACAACATGTATGCTAACTCTTCTAATAAAAGCTCATTTTAGGACCTTGGTGAAATAGCTGTTGATGGAAATTGCTAGATCAACATACTGTAGACCTACAATGGACTCATGAAAATGTGCCCTTACTCTGTGATTGAACTATGTAAGATTTCTGCTTCTTTCTTCTAGTCCTGCAGTTCCTGTAACTTGCAACATCAAAGCCCAATTAGAAGGTCAGGTGTAGAAAGATTATTGTAAATCTCAGCATGTACCACTGTACACACAAGCTAGTTTTTCTCTCAGTGTGTGCCTGCGATATGAGACCTTTTCTGAACTCATATACACTTTGTAGAAAGCCTGAAGTTACTGTGTATGCATTTAAAAAAAAAAAATCTGTTGTCTGCAAAGGAATAGGAATATCTAACAGTTTTGAGCTTGTGTGGATATTGGGCCTGTCTCAACGAGTAAAACTGCTTTTTTATACACGAGAACTGTTAGATTTAGGTGTAGCACAGCATTAACTAGCTTCATTATAATAATTATGTTAATGGAAGGTCCTTATAAGGATACCAAGACAAATGTGTGTGTGTGTGTGTGTGTGTGTGTGTGTGTGTGTGATTACTCTGGCTCAGCCTCTTCCTCCACCTCCAGGATGGGTGTGTGTATGGTCACTTGAGTTCCAGCCAGCTCTCTGATGGTCACCTCTGCCACGTGTCTCGCCACGGCCTCAGCCATCCTCACCATCTCCAAATGCTCCTGACACAACCTACACACACACACACACACACACACACACACACACACACATACACACACATACATACACACACTGTTTGGTTAGCACTGGGTGGTGCGAGGCAAACGTGCTAACCACTAAGCCATCAAGCCCTGGCTAATCCATCAGTCCTTCTGAATTCTTTTACCATCCATCCATCCATCTTCTATACTGCTTATCCTTTTCTTCAGGGTCACAGGGAACCTGGAGCCTATCCCAGGAAGCATCGAGCACAAGGCGGGGAACACCCTGGACAGGGTGCCAATCCATCACAGGGCACAATCATACACACATTCACACACCCATTCATACACTACAAACACTTTGGACATATCAATCAGCCTGCCATGCATGTCTTTGGACTGGAGGAGGAAACCGGACTGTATGTTATAAAATCTTCAGGTCCAGTCCTGCATTTGTTAATATAGGAGAATGCAAAGGTCCTAGCATGTTGTAGGAAGCAATTAGCGATACAGAATCATTTTTTTTTATTATTATTTCTAATGTTGATAAAGGATCTAAGCAAAACTGACTTAATGTGGACTAAATGATTGAGTTACCTAATGTTACACAGGTCAATTAAAAAGAACATTCTCAGTTTTAACCTAAACATAGCTAGATTAATTTAGCTAACTAAGCTTGTGTTTGCTAATGTTGTGTATTCTGCTACCGTTAAGATCGGAAAGTGCATTATCGTTTATAAAGATACCTTGTAAATGCAACTTTAAAAAAAAATATATTTCTTGACCTTAAGCTATGTTGCTTTATCTGTCTCACTAACATTACACAGCCATTCTGCTTAACTTAGCTAGCTATTAATCCAGTGGCGTTTGGTTTTACAGCTGCTAGAGCGATATTCAATCTGATGTCACTAGGTAACTTGCAAAAATAATTGCCCTCAGTATTCATAAATATCTTAAAAACAATATAGAAAATATTCATTACTTTGTCAAGTGCAATGTGTGTCATAACTAACATAACACAACATTATGACAGCAAAAATATCTCCTGGCATAGAGTGGTTGTCATGAAGTGCTTATGTACTGTAAGATATCTTGTCGCGTTATGAAGCAAATTCAGCGATACTGAAATCTTTTATAACTGCAAAATTTCCAGAACACAAAGTGAGACACCAACCATTCCTCCATAGTAGCCATGGCTTTGTCCTCCGCCTCTCTCTTGATGCTCTCTATGAAGGGTGTCCATTGTCCGGTTTGTGTCTCAGCATCTTCCTGCTTCAGGCATGATGTTGATGCTGAGGAACTCATGGCTTCTGGATCCAATTGCTCCACTGGCTCTGCTTGTTTTGGTTTAGATGGATGTTCAGATCTGTTCTCCTGGTCCTGGTCATCTTCTGAGTTAACTTCCTCAAGGACCAGGTCTGTGGAAGTTGGCCTGGAGTGGACAGCTGGAAATATGGACAACATGGAGATGGTATGCTAAAAATGATAAATTGTATGAATTGACTGACCTGTTTAACCTGATTAAGCTTGTTGATGCTGGAATGTTTTTTTAAATGTGGAATTGATATGATCTACAGTATTAACCTCATCTATCAAAAATAAACATTTGAAATAAACATCTCCTTTCAGAAAACGTCACCATATCATCAATTACATATTAATCACCTGTCATGTGAAAGCTAGAGAAACGATCACATGTGAGGACAGCATCTTCTGACCAATCAGAATCCAGAATTGAACAGTGCTGCGGTATAATTATAATAATACTAACATACATAACTAATTTACTCATGTAAAACACATGACCAAACACGGGCTTCGTTGGCTAACCTGAGATCAGGGCTAATAAACACACAGCTCCACTATTTAGGAAAGGAGCCGCCAGATCAACACTTTACAAAATTAATTATGCATTCGTCTTTAGTCTTTAGAGATTTTAGTATATATGTGTACACTTCTTGCTTTATGTTTGATACTGTTAGTACTTTTGAAGTCTTCCCTGTTTGGTTTCAGTGTCTGTGTTTACATTGTGAACATTAGCCTTGTTTAATTCTGTGTTTATTATTTAATTTCCTGTTTAACGTTAGAACTTACTGCTTTAAGATTATTTCTCTTCATGTATTTTTTCTGTGCGTTGTTACTAATACACCTCATGCACTTTTCTCCAGTCTGTAACATGGACTGAATCATTAGGGTTGCATTTTTTGCACAAATAAATGTGAAATTCAGTAGAACTTTTCATGACTCATGGCTCAATGCAGACTTTTAGTAATTATTTCCAGGGCCATAAGTTGAAAAAATACTTGTTGATGCAGGTTGATAGCTTGTGGTAGATGTGAAAAAAAAAAAAACCCAACATCAGTCATTTATTGCCATATGGTCACAGAAATACTGAAATAAATTAAAGCACAATTAAAATTAAATAAGCTTTTAATCATGCTTTATCTGACAAAAACTCCAACATTTTAATTGGGAAATAGTAATAGTGTATGAGATGTGAAATGTTTGATTTTTTATAAGTTTATGAAGACTGTGTTCTAGACAAAAACTTGTCCAACTTGTCACTGGCAGACAGAGAGAGTGTGTCCCAAAACCCCCCTTTCCCAACCTACCAATAATGACCCCTGCCCGCCCCCAATACCTCCATGGTCGAGAATATTAATTGAAAGTACATAGAGTGCCACTATGGTAGATAAAATGCTATAAACTGTGCTTTAGGGTGCTTTTACAGTAGGGAAACAAAATTGATGAAATGCCCCAATGGCTGCCATTCTAATGGAAAAACTGTGTGTGTGTGTGTGTGTGTGTGTGTGTGTGTGTGTGTGTGTGTGTGTGTGCGTGTGCGTGCGTGTGTGTGTGTGTGTGTGTGTGTGTGTGTGTGTGTGTGCGTGTGCGTGTGCGTGTGTGTGTGTGTGTGAGTGAGAGAGAGAGAGAGAGAGAGAGAGAGTGAGAGAGCGAGAGAGAGCTCTGGGACAGCATCAGCTTCCTTCTCAGTTTTCTTCTCTTTAACAGGCCATGAGGAGCCTTTCCACTGAAACAGGAGAAGATGAACATGATGCTGGCCCAAAGGACCCGCCCCATACATGCCTGACTCCCCCTTTACAACAGTGAGGCCTCTCCCTTTTACTGTCTGCTTTCTTCCTGTTGTTTACCCTAATTGCAATATCAGATAGATTTTGTTGTAATGTATGCATTGTTCTTCGTATGAGGAACTGAAATCATGTCATGTGTAATGTGTGAGTGAAGAGGTGGTGGAAATCAGAGCAGATGATACATACCGTGTTGTGTAACCATTTCTCCCACCCCCTAAGAAAATGGAAAAGAAATATAAGTGAGTTATAAAGCAGTGGTTAAAAGGTTCGAACGACATTGAAGGGACACTTCAGATGAAAATGAAGTGTAGACAATTGATTGGTTTATTTTTGCATGTGATTTTTCTGCATGTAGGACATGAGGTTTTATTTATCGTATATTATTCAGGTGATGTTCACATTTGCAGTTTCAGGGCATAACGTAGTGAAATTTTTTAAAATGTGATCACAAACTGTGAGTTCCCTCTAATCAGATCTGATAATTTTTTTTCTCTGTAGACAATAAGCTTCTTTGTAGCGCCAGTGCAAACCAAAGGACATGAACTTCTAGCCTCAGAAATGTGTTGGCTGATCAGCTGCATTTATAGTTAAATGGAATACCATGTAATAACTTTTGAACTGAACTGAACTATTCCCTTAAAGGAATGCTGGTGTCTGTCTCACCCCATAGTCCTCTTTGCTTCTTATAACAGGCTGGGGCAAGGTCATGCCAAGTCCCTGAACAATCCACCCCATCATGCTGGGAGTGAAAAAGACACACAAACAGAGGCATCATCACACAGAACGCATATACTACAGAGACAGAAAAGCTGAGCTAGCTACAGATTCCTTGTCATGCTGCTTTTAACTTACTTGACTTTTGTGTCGACCTCTGTCAGGCTGGTTACTGATTCAGGAGGAGGTGAGAACACTGTAAGGAATAGAGAAACATAAAGGTAACCTTTAATTCAATAGTCATAATTATATATAAACTGTGTAACATCTGCTGATCCTGCACCAGATAGTCTGTATTATTATGGATTAGTACCTTTATTTGAGCAGCGTGATGATTGTTGGGAGCCTGTTTCTGGGTGGTCTGGTGGGCGGGGCATGTGGTACGGCAGAGCATTCTGGAAACCAGTCTTTATCCTCTGCACCACGCTGATAAAGAGAGAAAGTTGGAATAAGTTCAAGATGCTCGGGATTAGGGTAATGAAGCCGAATGGTAAAGTCACTAACCCATAGCCATAATCCAGATGGCTTTCTTTATCTTTTATGTCCACTCAGCTTTTAAAGCTTTTGCTGTACCTAAAAGCTTTCCTGTGAAGACAATCTTTTGTGATAGCTCAAGGGGCTGCTCTACCACTTGATTGCCACATAAAGATGAAGGAACGTGTAGAAGATGGATTGATAGGCAAATCCTTGATGCAAGAAAGAGTAATGGTGAGATAGTACAAGCTTAAAGATCAGAGTTTAAGGCTTAGAAAAGTCTGAGAGCCAAAGCAAGATATTTTCCCCTCATTCGAATTACATTCTTCTCTTAATCGGATGGAAAATCATGTAAATGGGCTCCCGAGTGGCGCAACAGAAAAGTGGTCGCTCTGTCGGTGGGAGATTGCTGGTTCAAATCCTGACGATCAGTGGCCATGCTCTCTGGGTTGGTGGGATGGCATACTCCTGCTCCCCTGTCAATTACAGCTACACTAGCCAATGGTTTGCATCTGTGAGCTCATGTATGAGGAAGGGCTTGTATGATGTATGATAGCTGGCTGATGAAACTTAGGAGGCCATTAAGACTTTATGCTCATCCTAGTACACCTAACATCATTTCAACTCATGTGAAAGTGAGTTTTCCTTTTCTCTATATATCTGTTCATTGTAATGACCACACTCCCACTATCCTGTGTCATCCAGATGCTTCACATCTAAAAATAAAGTGATTTAAAATCAGGTTTCAGCATTCCATAAGTCTGTAGCTCACCCTGGACGGAACTGAGACAAATGCTGCGCTTCAGATGAATGCCGCACTTCACACACCTCGTCCTCGGAGACCATCTCCACCACTGGAACATTAGGAAGAGGCTCGGCATCTGATGACATGATGAACAGTCAGTGAGCTGCTTCTAATATAAACTCTACCATCTCATCAGAATTACAGTGAAGACACCCACCTGGAAGTTCTTCAATATCGTAAACCTGGAATTAGACATATGGTTTTTAAATTATTACACAAATAAGAGGAAACATGGTGAAAGCAGATACAACTCTTTCTATAAGTATATTAGTTTACTGGCTTGAAAACAAAATGATTATTATGATTATTATTATTATTATTATTATTATTATTATTATTATTATTATTATTATTAACAGTGGTGGACAGTAACATTTTACATGTAATTTATTACTGTACTTAAATACTTTTTCAAGTATCTGTACTTGCTGATATTTATACTTTTTCTCCATTCAAAGCAAAATTTCTGAATTTCACTCCATTACTTATTATTCTAAAGTAGGAGAAAACTGGATTTGCTAAAATATCTGAATACGACACGACATGTAACTTGAAGCAAAGCAATTATAGTGCAGCGCACATTTTAACTGGCTGAGAAATCTAGCTATTAGCCATCCATATCATACAACTAGAGCATTAAAGTTGGAAAAATACCTAACATATCAAATGATGCCGGAGTAGTGCAATACTCTTGGCCTTTGATATGTTAGAAATATTGGAACAGAAGAATGACTGCTTTATTTTCAAATGCGTGCGGTGACTCCCTGGGGTACAGAGAATCTAATTTAATGGAACAGTTTCAGCCTTGTGTAATAAATACACAATAAATAAAATGTTTGCCAATTTCTCAAAGCTCCTAAAGTCTTCTCTTGATCTGCACTTAGATCGGACTCTAGAAACTTATAATCAGAACAACATAACTAAAATAACTCTTTTACTTTTGACACGTAATTATAGTTACAAGCTTTTGTACTTTACCTTAAGTAGAAATGTAAATAGAAGACTTCTACCTTTATTCATATACCATGTAACCAAAGGAATCTCTACTTTTGCTTAAGTATGGGAATTGTGTACTTTGTCCACCACTGACTATTATTATTAGCCCTCAAAATTAAATTATCTAGTTTATACTTTTACTGGGTTGTACTTTATCAGTACATCTTCTTATAGTATGATTATGTATAACTGGAAGACCACAGTAAAGTTTTTACACTGTAAACTGGAAAGATATATCATGATTTAATATATACAATAGCTGTATTTACACATGGCTCTGTCTGAATAAGAAAGCAGAATGCAGAAGCGCTAACTGGCTTATAAGTTGCAACAAAGTGAGCCATCTTTATTGCCTCAAACCTCATGATTTGAGAACCCTCTATATTTAACCCCACAATTTTTTTTCAATTTCCTGATGGACCCTTAAACCTAATTTAACGTTTTTGATTTCACTTTTTAAATAAACAATTTTAATTTGGAAAACAGATATCATCTTGCAGATGCTATTAAAATACAGATCATGTGGTCAGTCCCTATAATTCATTTAAAATTTTGCATTTAGCTTAACCATTTCTCAATCAGTGTTGATTATGTATGTAATTCATGTGTATATTTTCCTTTTGATGTTGTTATAAGAGTTTAAATGAAAGTTTATGAGTATTTAAATGAACATTAAAAGTAAAAAAAAAACACCTCTGTAACTTCTTCATTAGGTTTCTCTCTCGTCTCTGCGTATTTGGTCTCTGGCTGTGGTACGACCCTCCCAATTCCTCCTGAGATCCAGCCAATGACTCTTGATCTGTTGGAGATTTTACATAGTCGATTATTTTTCCAATAGTGTGTTTTATTCCTCTTGTGACACAGCATTGGCCAATCATGTTGGTACAAATGTCTATTAATAAATTTGCATGTCATTCATTTTATCCATTTGTAGTTATATTTAAGCTTGTGAAACATCCATGAAACAAGTTTTTCTTATGACTTATGTTATAGCAGCTATAAATTGTTGTTCCCTCATGAGCCTCTTTTATTTTTCTCTCTTTTCAAGTTAATAAGACATAAAAACACAGCTGTTGCTGCTACAAAACTATTACAAAGTGCTGATACTGGAGACTCCTTCCATAAATGTAAAATAAACACAGACTTACAGTAAACTTAACCATATCAACAATAGCACACATAGCGTTGTACCATTCAAATCCTTGCTGCTATAGAAATGATGACGTATTAGAACAATCGAATTAATATAAACCTGTAATTTGCCTTGCCACTGGAAAACTTTCAGAGCTGCTGTCATAGAAAATTATTCAACACCAATCAGAATTGAGAATTCAACAGCATAACTATGGCCAAAACTGCATGTATGTGGACACCTGACCATCACACCCATATGTGCTTGTTGAAAATCTCATTCCAGATTTAGTCCCTCTGCTGTTATAATAAGCTCCACTCTTCTGGGAAGGCTTTCCACTAGAGTTTGGGGCGTGGCTGTGGGGATTTGTGTTCATTCAGCTACAAGTGCACTAGTGAGGTTGACATCAGGCACTGATGTTGGGATAGTGAGGAGGCTCCAGTTCCAGTTCATCCCTGTGAGTTTGAGGTCAGGGCTCTGTGCGGGACATTCGAGTTCTTCCACCTTCTTCCAATCTTAACACACCATGTCTTCATGGAGCTCGTTTGTGCACAGGAGTATTGTCATGCTGCAACAGGTTTGGGCCTCTTAGTTCAAGTGAAGTAAAATTGTAATTTTACAGCACACTTAGACATTATATACAATTGTGTGCTTTCAACTTTTCGGTATAAGTTTGGAAAAGAACCACATAAGGGTGTGATGGTCAGGTGTCCACATACTTTTGGCATATAATGTATAATAACATATTAATAAGTCTATGTGGTTGTCTCGAAGTTCATCATACCTGTCGGAATCCTCATCTTGATGTGACTGTAAGACAAGGACAAACAGGTAGTTAAGAAGTTTATGAATTTCTTCTGGTTGTATTGGTTTGTTAGCTTTGAGCAATGGTTGTGAAGGGAAGTGGCAATGGCAATGGCAAAAGCAATGGCAGTGAAGGGAAGACCTTGGCCTCGGTGTTGGCAGTTTTGTGGAGGTTCAGGCTTCTGGTAGGCTGTGGCAGGGCACTCACGAATCCATTAGACAGCCAGTTCAGCACCCCACTCTGAACACTACAAATTTACAGAGATTTTTTTTACACCAACCACTGAGATTCAGTGTTCAGTTACAGGCAGACTGGGGGTGTTATTTTTAGGGTGTACAGAAAATAGATAATTCAGTAAAAACATGATTATTGTGTCAACAGCAACAAATTACGTACTGAAAAATTATACTTTTAAGTGAAAGTATAGATAATGTGCCATAATGTTACTTAGTTATTAAGTGGATGTATCCAGTCAAAAATTTAATGAAAGTAAAATGTTACTTCTTTGAAATGTACTGAAGTATTAAAAAGTTAATGTTTTAAATGAAGTTAATGTCATGTTTTCATGTGGAAAAATATTCCTTGTTTAATTGTTTTAAAGCTTTAAAGATTTCTGCTATTTTTAACATTAACTAAAATTTGAGTTAAATGTGGGATTTCTTAATGGAAATGTATTATTACAAGTACAAGTGCTTTCCACATCTTGTTACTTGCCTGCCCTGGGACGTTTCTGATGCTTGATCGTCGTCCCTGGTTGATTTGACTGACTGCAGCTTTCCTGTTGGCAGTTTAGTAGGAAACAATAATGAGCTTCAACCACAAAAAAAATTGCATTTTTCTTTTAACGTTGGAATGGAAATTGAGCAAACCTTCACCTCTGTTTCCTGGAACATTTCCAGCCTAGTGATTGAGAGTAGGACAGGAAAGAAATGGAGAAATAATGAGGTCATACAGAGTTATCCTGGTTCAAACTATCACAGAAAAGGGGGAACTGTGTGTGTAATCGTCTTGTCCCTGTTCCTGATGTTATGATGCTGTTCATGGGAGAGAAGGGCATATTTTTTGGGTGAGTTTTGGAAAAGCTGTATATATGTAGGGAGGGAGCTGCGAGAGCACAGAGAGAGAGATAGAGATAGAGAGAGAGAGAGAGAGAGAGAGAGTGTGTGTGTGTGTGTGTGTGTGTACACAGTTTACAAAGTGTGCAAAGTTTGCACACCTCCAGGAGAAAATTTTAAGAAGGCAAGGGACATTCATTAATTCTAAGGAAATCCGTTTCATGGATATTCCTTCATTGTTTAACAGTAAAAAAATTTAAATCTAAATTATATTGTAGTGTAAGATGTAGGATCTCATCAAATTTTATCTTTCTTTATAGGTCACATTTCTTGTTTTCTTTGTATAGGATTTATATAAAATAGAAATACATGTTTCTTATTTCATCCATAAACAGTCAGGGATACAAACTTAAAAATAAATATATCATGGGTTAAACCAGATGTACAGAGTTGTGGATTTGGAAGAGCTCTGTGTATGAGCTGAACGATCTGTGTGTGTGTGTGTGTGTGTGTGTGTGTGTGTGTGTGTGTGTGTGTGTGTGTGTGTGAGAGAGAGAGAGAGAGAGAGAGAGAGAGAGATCTTACAGCAGTACTCTGCTCCTGTTCCCCCACATGATCAGAACCAGTCAGGGTCTGTGGCACCACCTTCACCATCCAGTTAAACATCCTAACATATAAAAACAAGCTGTATTAACACAATGTTAATGCCATTTGAAGGGCCTTACACTGGAAAAGTTTGGGAACCACTGGTGTAGAGTAGAGTAGAGTAGAGTGGTGTAAAGTAGTATAGTGTAGTGTAGAGTAGAGTGGTGTAGAGTAGTATAGTGTAGTGTAGTTTAGAGTAGAGTAGTGTAGAGTAGTATAGTGTAGAGTAGAGTGGTTTAGAGTAGTATAGTGTAGTGTAGTGTAGTGTAGAGTAGAGTGGTGCAGAGTAGTATAGTATAGTGTAGTTTAGAGTAGAGTAGTGTAGAGTAGTATAGTGTAGTGTAGAGTAGAGTGGTTTAGAGTAGTATAGTGTAGTGTAGTGTAGAGTGAGTGTAGTGTAGTGTAGAGTAGAGTGGTGTAGAGTAGTATAGTGTAGTGTAGTGTAGTGTAGTGTAGAGTAGTATAGTGTAGTGTAGAGTAGAGTGGTGTAGAGTAGTATAGTGTAGTGTAGTGTAGTGTAGTGTAGAGTAGTGTAGAGTAGAGTGGTGTAGAGTAGTATAGTGTAGTGTAGAGTAGAGTGGTGTAGAGTAGTATAGAGTAGTGTAGAGTAGAGTGGTGTAGAGTAGTATAGTGTAGTGTAATGTAGAGTGGTGTAGAGTAATATAGTGTAGTGTAGAGTAGAGTGGTGTAGAGTAGTATAGTGTAATGTAGAGTAGAGTGGTGTAGTGTAGTGTAGAGTAGAGTGGTGTAGAGTAGTATAGTATAGTGTAGTGTAGTGTATTGTAGTGTAGAGTAGAGAGGTGTAGAGTAGTATAGTGTAGTGTAGAGTAGAGAGGTGTAGAGTAGTGTGGTGTAGAGTAGTATAGTGTAGTGTAGAGTGCTGTAGTGTAGTATAGTGTAGTGTGGTGTAGAGTAGTATAGTGTAGTGTAGAGTGGTGTAGAGTAGTATAGTGTAGTGTAGAGTAGAGAGATGTAGAGTAGTATAGTGTAGTGTAGAGTAGAGCGGTGTAGAGTAGTGTGGTGTAGAGTAGTATAGTGTAGTGTAGAGTGGTGTAGTGTAGAGTAGAGAGGTGTAGAGTAGTGTAGAGCGGTGTAGAGTAGTATAGTGTAGTGTAGAGTAGTGTAGTGTAGAGTAGAGTGGAATAGAGTAGTATAGTGTAGTGTAGAGTAGAGTGGTGTAGTGTAGTGTAGTGTAGTGTAGTGTAGAGTAGAGTAGTGTAGAGTAGTATAGTGTAGAGTAGTATAGTGTAGTGTAGAGTAGTATAGAGTGGTGTAGAGTAGAGTGGTGTAGAGTAGTATAGTATAGTGTAGTTTAGAGTAGAGTAGTGTAGAGTAGTATAGTGTAGTGTAGAGTAGAGTGGTTTAGAGTAGTATAGTGTAGTGTAGTGTAGAGTAGAGTGGTATAGTGTAGTATAGTGTAGTGTAGTGTAGAGTAGAGTGGTATAGTGTAGTGTAGAGTAGAGTGGTGTAGAGTAGTATAGTGTAGTGTAGTTTAGTGTAGAGTAGAGTAGAGTGGTGTAGAGTAGTATAGTGTAGTGTAGAGTAGAGTGGAATAGAGTAGTATAGTGTAGTGTAGAGTAGAGTGGTGTAGTGTAGTGTAGTGTAGTGTAGAGTAGTGTAGAGTAGTATAGTGTAGAGTAGAGTGATGTAGAGTAGTATAGTGTAGTGTAGAGTAGTGTAGAGTGGTGTAGAGTAGTATAGTGTAGTGTAGAGTAGATTGGTGTAGAGTAGAGTAGAGTGGGTAGAGTAGTATAGTGTAGTGTAGAGTGGTGTAGAGTAATATAGTGTAGTGTAGTGTAGTGTAGTGTAGAGTGGTGTAGAGTAGTATAGTGTAGTGTAGAGTAGAGTGGTGTAGAGTAGTATAGAGTAGTGTAGAGTAGAGTGGTGTAGAGTAGTATAGTGTAGTGTAGAGTAGAGAGGTGTAGAGTAGTGTGGTGTAGAGTAGTATAGTGTAGTGTAGAGTGCTGTAGTGTAGTATAGTGTAGTGTGGTGTAGAGTAGTATAGTGTAGTGTAGAGTGGTGTAGAGTAGTATAGTGTAGTGTAGAGTAGAGAGATGTAGAGTAGTATAGTGTAGTGTAGAGTAGAGCGGTGTAGAGTAGTGTGGTGTAGAGTAGTATAGTGTAGTGTAGAGTGGTGTAGTGTAGAGTAGAGAGGTGTAGAGTAGTGTAGAGCGGTGTAGAGTAGTATAGTGTAGTATAGTGTAGTGTAGTGTAGAGTAGAGTGGTGTAGAGTAGTATAGTGTAGTGTAGAGTAGAGTGGTGTAGAGTACTATAGTGTAGTGTAGAGTAGTGTAGAGTAGTATAGAGTAGTGTAGAGTAGAGTGGTGTATAGAGTAGTGTAGAGTAGAGTGGTGTAGAGTAGTATAGTGTAGAGTAGTGTAGTGTAGTGTAGAGTAGAGTGGTGTAGAGTAGTATAGTGTAGTGTAGTGTAGTGTAGTGTAGAGTAGAGGGGTGTAGAGTAGAGTAGAGTAGAGTAGTGTAGAGTAGTGTAGTGTAGTGTATTGTAGATTAGTGTAGTGTAGTGTAGAGTAGTGTAGTGTAGTATAATGTAGATTAGTGTAGAGTAGTGTAGAGTAGTGTAGTGTAGAGTAGTGTAGTGTAGAGTAGAGTGGTGTAGAGTAGTGTAGTGTAGTGTAGATTAGTGTAGTGTAAAGTAGTGTAGAGTAGAGTGGTGCAGAGTAGTGTAGAGTAGTGTAGTGTAGAGTAGTGTAGAGTAGTGTAGTGTAGAGTGGTGTAGAGTAGTGTACTCTACACTACACTATACTACTCTACATCACTCTAGTCTACACTACACTACACTAATCTACACTACACTACACTACACTATACTACTCTACTCTACACTACACTATTCTACACTACACTACTCTACACTACTCTACTTTACACTACTCTACTCTACACTACACTACACTACTCTACACTACACTACTCTACACTACACTACTCTACACTACATTACACTACTCTACACTACACTACTCTACACTACTCTACACTACTCTACTCTACACTACACTACACTATTCTACTCTACACTACACTACACTACACTATTCTACACTATACTACTCTACACTACTCTACTTTACACTACTCTACTCTACACTACACTACACTACACTACTCTACACTACACTACACTACTCTACACTACATTACACTACTCTACTCTACACTACATTACACTACTCTACACTACACTACTCTACACTACACTACTCTACACTACTCTACACTACACTACACTACACTACACTAGACTACTCTACACTACACACACATACACTTCAATATAGAGAACAAAGAGAGGCTGGTGAGTGAGCGACTGCTTTTAGTTGCTGTAATGTAAGTGATAACAGGAGCTCACTTCTTTTGCAGACATAATTATAAACGGATAAAAAAGTATGCATTGTTCTTTATTAAATAAGACGTCGTTAGTTTTACCGTAGTATAAGAGGGAAAAATTCCACTGCTCTCAATCTGTATGATGGCTTGGCACTTAATTCTTTTCTTATTAAGGGGAAGTGGTAAATTCATGAAGTCACCTAAATGTTAAATATAACAATACAATATAACTCAATACCCCACTGCTGATAAGCTACATGGAAAGCCCCTATGAAGCTCTCATCCATCTCTGCGTCCTGATATACCGTGTGGCTTGTCTCCAGGAAAAATTTACCAGAAGGCAGAAATAGAATGACGTCCAGCTTTCTCGTGTCCGTCCGCGAACAAAAGAAAAAAGGCTCGGTTCAGGCTACAGGCACAACAATGAGGCCAGTGAGAAGAGCACGGACAGGATGTGGGGGAAATAATTCACTCAACATCTGAGTTCTGGGTTTGAGATGTCGCACACAGTCTGAGAAAAAAATGTTCTCACACACATTCCTCCCAGAAGTTCTTACAAATACAGCCAGAAACTGCAACTCCATCACTGTGGAATGGCAGCAGATTGTGTTGGGTGTAACTTAGAGCAAATCTTAGGACAATTTTGCTTGTGAATATGGCTGTAAATATCTTAGCAGTGTAATGTAATGCAGCTAGGGCTAAGGCTCATTCTATAGTAACTACCTGAAATATATATATATATATATATATATATCAAAAAAGCAATATTCACCTAAACACATGATTGATAAATCCCACGGTCACATTTGATCAGGGTTCCTGAGGTTGGTGGGTTTATAAAGAACATCTTCACAAACCTTCCAGGATTTTGAAATATAACAATAAAAAAAAGAAAAGAATATGAAAACGATGGCTGTTCTTACCTGATTCCAAAGCAGGGTGCTGTATCCCAGTTGGGATTGTGATTAAGCCCAGAACACACTCCAGCGATTTGTGTGTGGATTAGGATTGATGCAAGACAGGCGTAATGTGATTACAGGCTGAAGGACAACAACACAATACGCTGCTAATGTTGGGCATAAAATGCTCTGAAAAGTGCTGCAGCGTCATCCTAAAATCATACCAGTACAGGTGTGGGTTTTGGAAAAAAATAAAAGAAATGAAAATAATAATAATAATCCAGAAATGGTGCACAGGTGTTATTATTATGGTCTGGATTTCATGGCGATTGATTCATGTTTTTTTTGTTAAATGTAAATGTTAAAAATGTATTGTTTTAGAAAAGTAAAACCCAGACAGCAGTAACAACAAGCATTTTGGAATGCTTTCTTTTTCTTTAATTTTTTCCCCCTTCATTTAATTATTAGATTTTTGGGATCTTTGGGATATATATATAT
>JAFFST010053360.1:148795-159500 GCA_022414735.1 Noturus placidus
TATATATATATATATATATATATATATATATATAGTGTTGCATTCCATAATTACAGAGAATTAAGGAATTTTTTTAATGATACTTTTTTATTTCATTCTATCAATTTGTACATTGCTCTTATTCTTCACTTGTCACAGTGTAACTGTAGTTCTATCTACAGAGCTTAATTGTATGTCTTGTTTACTGTATATGATGATAAAAACTTGTTAATAAAAGTGAACTTGACTTGAGTTACCGGTCTCCTCTGAAGAAGTAGGTGTAGCCAGATGGCTCCCACCACACGGCCGTGTCCACTCGATCTGGCACCCCTTGACCATAGTGCATAAGTTCCTGAGGATATCCAGGCAACACATCGGCTTCCCTGAACAGCCAGTATTTACTGCCTACAGAAAGAAAAAAGCAAAGTTAATTTTGCTCACAGAAATACTTTCTCAGATTGGAACTGATCACTGGACAAAACATGCATACAATGCTGCTTTATACAGTTCAGCTGTAAAATTTGCTTATGTTCTGAACACCCCACCTGTTTATGCCATGGAATGAAGCTGTGGATTTTAATATCAGAGACAGTGGTTCAATTGCAATTGTAAACAGAAATGGGTTTAATGTTCACCCCTGCCGATTGCCCCTTGACAACAAATTTTTTTTTTTGACTGCCATTTATGAGTAACAACTGAAGCAACTGGAGCGGTATACAAAAGACGGGTCCACTCTATTAATCTGGGGCAGAATCCGAACCTTTCCATAGACAACAAATTCCTATTACGTGGATATTTTATATACATTGCATATAGCAATCTTGGCAACAGTATTCCCTAATGTCAGTGGCCTCTTTCAGCAGGATGATGCGCCCTGCCACACTGCAAAATGTGTTCAGGAATGGTTCGAGGAACATGACCAAGAGTTCAAGGTGTTGTCATGGCCTACAAATTCCCCATATCTCAATCCGATCGAGGATCTGTGGGATGTGCTACACAAACAGATTGGGGGCCCCATCTTACAACATACAGGACTTAAAAGGATCTGCTGCTAACATCTTGGTGTCAGACACCACAGCACACTTTAAGAGATCATGTGCAGTCCATGTCGCGATGGCTCAGAGTTGTTTTGGCTGCACAACGGGGACCTACACAACATTAAGCAGGAGGTTTTAATGTTATGGCTGATCAGTGTATGTGGGCCATGTTCATGATTAAAAGGTAGTGAATAATTGGTTAGTTGGTGTAGCAGAGATTGTAATCTTGGTCTGGAGTTTAATACAAAGTTTGGGTGGGTCTGAGATTATGTTTTGGAATTCGACTTATTGATTATCGATGAGTTTTTGCTGCCGACCTGGCAACCCTGCCTAAGAAGCAAATAAAAATAAAAAATAAAAAGAAAACAAAGAGGGTAGAAATGGTCATAATTTTTTCTACTCTTCCAGTCTGATAAGACAGAGGCCTTATTATGTTGCATGAAATGCTACTTTCCATCTCAAGTCACTGCACGCATCACACAAAGCTCTCTTACAAATGAGCGATGACAACTGAAGCTCTAATGAAGTTTAGTGTGTTTTGTTCAGCAGCTGACACTCGAGCTAAGGCGCCCGGCTCCTGCTCTGACTCTACAATCTGATCAGCGAGAGCATGTGGAGGCTGATGCAACACAAGTACAGGCCCAAGGTTTCTGCCAAAAACCCCCTCCCCTCTCCCCCAACCTCCCTCACCGAATGCTTTACTACTGACGTAGTTTGGCCTAAAGAGTGTGTTGAAGCATAGGGAGCAGATGTTTTGAAGAAAACAGGATAGCTGTGAAATATTTAATGTTGTGTGCTTGTATAAATGATTGATACCTCAGACAAAACACACTTTGGACAGAAGTGCCAGCATTGCTAACAAGAAAATCCTCACAGGCAGAGATATAAAAAAAGAATTTTACCACAACAACACTAGCATATGTCAGTGGATGACTTGGCTGTTTTTTTTTCCTTCAGATGCAAGACAAGTAAGAAAACGATGAGGAATTGTTTTTTTACCAACCAAAGACATCACAGTCCCACCTTGTGGTTTTCTATTGGCTCATGAATTAACAAGTATTCAAATAGATAAATGTATTTAGCAAAAAAGACAAAAACATACAATAATCTGGTTGCAGAAGTGTGCACACCTTGTAACTAATACTTGGTTAATGCAGTAAGAGTGTACAAACTTAGCACATCGTTTGGCAACTTTAGATCCGAGCAGATCACAGCGCACAGTGCTCTCTCAGTCACTCCATGGGTTTTTGATAGGATTTCGACTGGGCCATTCCAAAACACTAATCATCTTCTTCTGAAGCCGTTCCTTTGTTGACTTGGATTTGTGCTTCGGGTTGTTACCGTGCTAGAAGGCCAAAATTTTCCTTCACCTTCAGCTGTCTAACAGCGGACTGCAGGCTTTGTGCCAAAATAGATCGGTATTTGGAGCTATCCGTGATTCCGTCTATCTTGAATAGAGCCCCAGTCCCAGCTGAAGAGAAGCAGCCCCATAGTATGACGCTGCCGCCACCATGCTTCATTGGGGGTATGGCTTATTGTTTTGTTACAGCACTAAAAATATCTTTTAGAATTATAACCAAAAAGTTCTCTCACATTTTGCCTAATGGTTTGGGTTGAGCTTGGATGTATTTTTTCATGTGAAGGGGCTTCCATCTGGCCACCGTACTCCATATCCCAGACATGTGAAGAACATGAGAGATTTGTGCCAGAGTGACTAGTACTTGCCAGATGTTCTTCGACAGTAATTTGGGGACCATGGCTTCAGCGGTATGAAACCAAGAAGCTGTGAAGAAAATTCTACAGAAACGGATGATCTTTATATGTAGTTAATCTGAAACACCTCACTGATGACAGATGTACAATAATTAGTTAGTGTGAATGTGATTGGTTAATTCTCAGGGTTGGTTAATGCTCAGGGTTCATAGAGATGCTTGACAATAAAATTTCAGGACTTCCAAGGACTTTTCAAGCACTATTTTTTTTTAGTTTTCAAGTACTATACAAGAGCTGTTATTCAAACAGATTCCTCATTACTTCTTTTAAGATTTCACAAAAAAAAAAAAAAATTATTGAATTATTTAATTGTATTTTATTTGTAAGTAAGTGTAAACATTGTGTTGTTAATTAACATCAAAGTACCAGTAATACTCTCTATCAGAGAAAAAACTCCAGTGTTAATTTACTATGATATTATCATTTAACCGCCCCACACATCATGTAATCAACTGTGGTTGGTCACTGTAAGATGGTCCCTTCCTGTCCATCTGAGCTACAATGAGGCTCTTAATTCCGGTGACGCAAGTGGGCACCGCAGATGTGCAATGAAAAGCACCGTTATAGGTGGTCAAAAAAAGAGACTGTCACTACTTGTTGAAAAAGTAACTTGTTACTGGAAATGCGACACTATTTTTAAAGTAGTGGAGCCACTGCAATGCTAAAAAATGTAGTTAAGTTGGTAGCGTAGCTACTTTTAGTAAGCCACTCCTGGAGCTGTCTCTGTCACAATGTGTAAGCGAATAGCAAGAGGAGGGGGAGGGACTGCAGCAGGGTGTCATATATTGAATGAAAGGACTGTAAATGTTCTATCGAAAATAAACACTTTTTATTTATTGCCTGTATATAATTCAAGCACTTTTTAAGCACCACTAGATAAAAATGGCTATTTTTCAACGTTTTCCAGAACAAAAATTTCAAAAAGCCAAATTCAACCCAACAAGGATGTTTTAACTAGGATGTGTACAGTGTAAATGCTACAACTAAACTGTAAATGTTGGCACCTCTTGAGCAGAGGGTATGTGTAATCTTTTTTCATCTACATTGCTGACCTTTGAAGAACACAAATTTCCCATCATGGCGTTCGTATGCAGCGTCTATGTCTTCAGGCAGGCCGACCCAGAAGAAAGAAATGGGCATGGGGTAATTATCAAGAACCCGGTTCCGTCTGACCCTCCAGAACCACCGACCCTGAGAGACACAGAGAGCATCTGAAAAAATCAAGAAACTTGAAAACATCTGCACATCAAAAAAGCACATGACTTCGAGATTAGGAAATCTATTTGTAGCTCTGAAAAACAAAAACTATTCCGAGAATGGACAACTTCTGTTCCAGGGTATCTGGGAAATCAGCTTTAAACATTATGCAACAACCATTTATTATTATTTTTGTGTAAACATGGGATATGACCTAATGGAATCAGTATTGGCTAGTTTTGTGATGTACAAGCTTTGTTGTGGTTATCAAAGCTGAAGAGCTCCTCAGTGCAGTGCACACAGGCTGCATTAAAAAATATTACTGAGAAATTCTAAATAAAAACAGTCCATTTTTTAATCCAAAATCATTGTTCTGAGACAGTGTGTCATTTGAAAATTAAAATCAAGCTTGATTTCTGCATTAAAAACAGATCAGTTAGAATGACATCTTTACCTTTAAAAAGTTTTACATTCTTATCTATTGTGTGGCGGCAATAAGTCCTGCAAGACTTGAATGAACTGATGGAATTCAAAACACTTGTTTACTGTACTTCAAAATTGTGTGAAATTATGGCAAATTTCTACTACTAATCCAACTTAAAAACATTTTCAGGGTGATGTAAAAGCATTATTACTAACTGCAGTATGTGAGGTTTATTTTGATGATGAACTTCTTTTCACCGTCTGTTAATGAAATAAAACACTTCCGTTTTGGTGTGCAAAGGCCTTTACCTTGAAGACAAACATCTCCCCCCTGAGCACCGCAATCGTGTTAAAGTCTCCGTCGCAGATATCAGGGGCGTCCTGATCCGAGCGGCGAGTGGGTCCGGGGTCAGCCGGGGGAACCCACGGCTCGGTGGCTCTCTCAGGAGGTCTGGTGGCTCTCTCAGGAGGTCTGGTGGCTCTCTCAGGAGGTCTGGTGTGTCTCTCTGGACGTCTGGTGGTCATTAAAGGCTCTGTAGTGGTTGTAGTGGATGTGGGTTCTGGTACAGCTGTGGTCATGTACGATGGGGTTGTAGTGGTGCTCAAAGGCTCGGTGGGTGCAATAACAGGGGGTCCTGTTAACACATAAAATATTCCGCTTCAATTTCTCACCCTACAGAGTGGTGTCACATTTTTCTTTCCACCTAGCAGTAGTCATGACAGAAAGCCTGGTTCTCACAGGCTCAATGATGCAGCACTTTCAGATGAGCCATCCACTTGAGCCACAATGGAGAAAACAGACCCACACTGAGTCATAATAACAAAATAAGAGTTTAACTCAGTCATGTGACTGTGCCACTTTCAATTTGCTGATGTAGCATTGTCAGAGTAATTAATAAATAAATAAATCTCATGCTAGAATTGCTTAATAAAGTCTAAAACCAAATTATATTGTCTAGTTTTGAAGTCACGATTAAGTTTCACGACTATTTTTCAGACTGCATACATTTTTCATAGGGAGATGAGGTAATGTAATTATTACTGGAGTATCTCTGGGATTTTAGTTCCGTCCACATTCATCAGGTCATTTGTACAGACTACATCTGGTAAGATTATGACACCTTTCACCTAGTATAAAAGAACCTGTAGATAAAACTGAAAAATTGAAATGTTGTTAGAGATTCTGCTGTTCCTGTTGGAAAAGAGATATAAAGTGTGGTATAAAGACACTTCAGGAAGTACACACTGTTTTCTGTCATCTCCCATTAAAAACAAAACCAAACCAAGAACGAGTCGAGTCAAGGACAATAAAATATAGACAATGTTTAAAAGGACATGGTAGAAAAACAGTCTTGGGTTCAGGATTTCATCCTTGGCCGATAATTTCATTCTGTTACATAGCCATCCTGCACTAACACACCTGAAATGTATACAACCACGTGCTATGAGCGCTCACCGTATATCTGCTGAATGCCACTGATGTCATCCTCGCCTAGAGAGAAGCTCTCCGTGTCCATCCACTGGTAGAACGGAGCCATGATGGCTGATGCGTCGTTGGAGTGCTCTAGACCCATCGCATGACCCAGCTCATGAACCGCGACCAGGAACAGGTCAATGCCTGGAGACAGAGGCCATACGGGGGGCAGTGAGTACTTCTCAGTAAAACAATCAGCCTTATTCTGGAAAATAGTTTAAGGATGTTTAATGGCATCATTGGATTAATATTTGTTGGAAAACTAGCTTGTGAGAAATCGATTGGGTGGCACCTGTTCCTTCCCACTGGTTGAGCGTCCACGGTTCATCCATGTCAAAGTGTGTGTCGCCTCCAATGCCTGGACCCGGGAAGAATGCGTGAGCCAGGGACCCTCCTTCACCATCAAAGAGAGACGTGTCTCCGTGATATCCAGAGGCAAACAGCAGAATAATATCCGGCCCCTCGCTGCCATTTTTGATGTCATGATAAGGAATCTGCTTGAAGCGTAGAGGAGTCACGTTCTCCCAAACTCTAAAAGCCTTGCGGATGGCCTCGTGTGACTGCTGCTGGCTGATGCTGGGTGGGTGGTTCTGAATGCTGCGAAAAACAGTAGGTAATAAAATGTAACCTCTCTGAGTGGAACATATCTGATATCGGAATGAAAGGAACGAGTCATTCAAAATAGACTTGCTAGTATAAATTTAAGCTCGTTAACAAATCTGAATGTCATCATTTACAGAATGTACTAACTAACCATTACAAGTAGCAGTGTTTTTAAAAAATATATTTTTAGAAGTGCATTATTTAATGTCTAAAAATGTTTCTAGACCTGTAATAAATTGATATTTGTAAAGATACTCTTAGTAGAAAAATTACTTCCAATATAGCAAATATGCAAGTTTTTCAATTCTAATTATTTTTTATTTTAAGCTTCTGTTTACATTTCTCCGAACTGAAAATTATCTTTAAAATGCTGAATTCAACTAAAAGTAGCTTGAAATTAGGAATTCCTACTCAAAAGTCAGAAAGATCGCCAGTTATGTTGTATATACTAGTGTTCGTTTTTTCCCCAAGGGTTGTTTTTCCCCCGTTTTGTAGCCAGAACGCATAGAGGTTGAAAATCACATAATTCCGAGTTCCGACTTCCCACTTCCAATGCAGCCCTGTTGAGAGGACGGAAGGACTGATCAGTGAATTTAATGTAACTGGAGTTCTCCTTGAAGCCAGCCGAGGACTCTAAAAATTACAAAGTGCTCCTTTAAATGAAGTGTTCATTTCTTTATGCAAAATTGTCACCAGATGAATGCTATAAAAAACAAACAAACAAAAACAATTCTTAAGTGGATCAAATCAGGTTACAGTTGTAGTCTCACTCACCTGTAAGTCAGCTTGTCTTTATCCCACCGTTGACCCGTCAGAGCGAAGCGTTTCCGCCTGAAGCTTCCTTCACTGTGCCCTTCGAAGCGATCAGGAAGACCACATCGGGGACGCCTCATAGCTCTGAACACACAAGGATTCAAGATACTCTTTTACCAAAACACCACAAACAACCCACCATAAACATGAAACCAGAGTTCTTTCTTTTGTGGGAAAACTCAGAATACAATTAAAGACTGCAGTCTAGATTCATTTAAACAAGAAAATTCATAGAGTATAATTTCCATAGGAACAAAAGTCAAATATTTTGTCAGCACAGCATCACAGTCTCACATATTTTTTCTTAAATGCGATTTGAAAATTTGTACCAGAAGCACAGTTCTCGAAATGTGACGTAGCATCACATGCCGGATTCGTTTCATGGTCAAATCTCAAATCAGAACGACTCATACTTAATTCTCCTAAGTTTAGTTCTAATAACTAAATATAAAGATACTTTAGAGAAACTGTGATTCTCCTGGGATGGGCGATATGAAAAAAATTATATCATGATAAATTGATTATGATATGTATCGAATTATTTTAGTTTGCTAACAAACTCATCTTTATTTTAGCCATGTTTTAATTATCAGAGTAGTGTTGCATTAAAAAACTGTAAATAAGTGAATTCAATGATATATTTGTTGACATTAATTAAAAGTAAGTAATTTTTATGGTGAAAAGGAGGATTGACCACAATTCCTTTGTGAGCTGGTAGGAGTGGGATTAGAAGAAAAAGGTCCTATGCACACTTGCACATTCAAGGCTCTGTACAACAAACCTGTACAATAAAATTTAAGGTAAGGTCATACTTACTTTAAAGTGGTGGGGTCCACTTGGCCGGTGACGTCCAGGCCGTAGAAGCGCTGCATGTCCTTTATGGCAGTGAACAGAATCTGCGCCGACTGCATGGTGGACATCTGCCTACTGGCCTGGGACAAGTAGCCATAGGTCCTCAGCCATGTCTTCAGCAGAAGCATGGAGACGATAGAGAAAAAACAGAAATGTTATTAATAACTTCTTGAGTTTATTTCACAATTGTGGACTGATTAGTCTGTTGTTCTCTATTGTGCAAATCCACCATCTAGGATCATTTGTGAACCAAGTATTAAAGAGATTTTTTTTTATTGCATATGTAGTTCGATGTAAATGGTAAAATGGCACGCTTTACACTGTGTCTCATTCACCCATTCACACACACACACACACACACACACACACACTGGTAGCAGAGCTGCCATGCAAGGTGCTAACTTGCCATCGGGGGCAACTTAGGGTTGAGTGTCTTGCCCAAGGACACTGTTAAAGCCATTATCGGACTATCTATTTCTACAGAAATTAAGTACTTTATTACATTTATAGCGTATTTTTCTCTGAATATTGTGTCGCTCGGTCGACAGAGTTGATTAGAGATTAGTTGTCTTGGCGGCTGCTTGTTTCAGTATGGCTTCTCTAACCGAGTCGTTAGAGATAGGTTTGGTCGCCCGAGTCACACAGGCCAGGAATAGAACAGTCAACAGTACAATTAGTGGATTAGTGGACAACCCGCTCTACCGACTGAGCCACAGCCACCCTATGTCTAATCTAGCCGCCGATGTCTAATCTAGTCTCTATTGTACCTAATTCCATAAATAAAAGCCCAAATCTATAAACTTGATGGTTATTTTGTTTACTAGTAGTAGATAGTCCGTTTTAACAGATTTATCTATTTAATGTGTAAACATTTCTAGCATTATGGCTACAGGTCCGCCTTCAAATTTTGGGAGGCGAGACAATACCAAACGCAATATAATGGTGCTTCTCACCATCAAATTTTCTCATGAGTAAGACACAAGATTGGTTTAATAACCGTATAAACCATCGATGTTTCATTACCATAGCCTATTCAACTTTCATTTTCTTTACTTTCCTCATTGTGCCAAATCACAGGAAGTGCTCCAGTGCAGGTATGTTTTGACTCTGACCTACCTATAGAGAGAGCTTCAACTCTTTCAATTACATGTACAAAAGTTATGCAGTTGAGTAAGTGAATAATACACAATAAATTTGTATGTGCTCACTGAAGAACTGGATGCAGTGTGAAGCAGATATTTACAGACACGTTTTTGGGTGAAATACACTTTCACTACATCAACGCACCAATGCAAATTAAAGAAGCACTAAATATATCTTGGCTGGCTGACTGACTGTCTTTAGGATAAGTGGAAGTTGATATGTCACCAAAGTGTTCCTTTAACCATGAAGCTCTGGATCAGAAATGTGTAGAAAAGTGGCAGACCCATAAGTGAATACAGATGGAGGCGAAATGCTGAATGTCTCTCTGGGCTGCACCGAGTGAACCTTTTAAACCCTTTAAATCACAACACGACCTACACAGTGGGGCTGGAAACTTTCTGACGACTCGCAGTCAACCCAAGGGAGAACACAGAGAAAAGAAAGCTGTGCAGGGCTGATATCTGACTGATATATATGGTCACGTTCAACACCAACTCTTGCCTGTTTTAAGTCTGAAAGATTGGTTTAAGCACTGGCTTGTGCTTTGATCTACAGTAGATGGTTCTTATCTGATTTACGTCAAAAAGTACAGAATCCAGCGCACAACTATTCATCTCTAAAGCTCAAGAGCAGGCTGATGTGAATAAAAGGAAAACAGCTGTGCTGAAGTTAATTCCAGTTGCACATAAACTGGAAAGAGTATAACTTTCAATATATCCACCACTTAATGGGACATTTGCATGCTACAATAACTAATATAGGACTGCAAAATATATTTAAATTCACTACAAGCAGTAGACCAAGTTATTCCCGTTTATCTTTGTTATTTTTCCAATTTTGAGGTGACTGTATCGCTACTCTTTAAATCAAATAGATAGTATTTACACTATTGTATCAGCCAAGTAACTGAGTTGCACTGATTTTTTCACGGAGTTTATAATTTTTTTTCGCTTGTCGCTTGGAAGCACAGCCGAATCAAAACCATGAGCAGCCAAAAAGTCCCGGTACATGTGTAAAGATTTGATCTGACTTCTTTTATGATACAGGTTAAGCATGCATGCAGATATAAGAAATATTAAATAAAAAGTGTGCATAAATGAAATAACTAGACTCCCGATGACAAAAATATGATTTAAAACACACAGAAATGTTTACATGGGGTCTTAATCTGATTAATCAGATTGTTTCTCTGGTGTCCATCGAAACACTGAACTATATTTCCAAGATTAACCGTGTAGATCCCCATGTTTGTACTTAATAACTCAAATCTAAGTGGTTCTACTCTGCTTTAAGGCATTGTAGCAATGTTTACATGGGGGTCTTAATCTACAATTAATTTACAAAGGGCGGCTGTGGCTCAGTCGGTAGAGCGGGTTGTCCACTAATCCACTAACCGTGGGGTTGGCGGTTC
>JAFFST010053360.1:160314-173952 GCA_022414735.1 Noturus placidus
ACTGTGACGATAAACAATGTGTAAACACTGAATGACTCAAATCCAGATGGCTTTATTCCGATTTAAGACATCACAACAATGTTTACATGGGGGTCTTAATCTGATTACGCAGATATTGTTTTATTAGTGTCCATGTAAACACAAAGACTTACACTGTGACGATAAACAATGTGTAAACACTGAATGACTCAAATCCAGATGGCTTTATTCCGATTTAAGACATCACAACAATGTTTACATGGGGGTCTTAATCTGATTACGCAGATATTGTTTTATTAGTGTCCATGTAAACACAAAGACTTACACTGTGACGATAAACAATGTGTAAACACTGAATGACTCAAATCCAGATGGCTTTATTCCTATTTAAGACATAACAACAATGTTTACATGAGGTCATAATCTGATGAATCAGATGTTAATCAGATGTAAACAAGATTTATACTGTGATTAGGAGGCTACATTCGACTTATATAGTTGTCCCTCCACCAGGATCATTTCCATAATGTCCTCAGATACATTTCTGTTCGTGATAATAAATCAACACTAGTTTTAATGCTCTACCTCAGCGTTGAACCCGTCCTCTTGCGCCGAAACTCCGACTGCCTTCATCACCAACACGAGGACAGAAAAAACTACCGCAGGTGTGAGAAAAGGTTTACCCATCATCTCTGTGCAGGTTCAGATCCCAGGGAAGGTTTTTTTCCTCGGGTACTGTTTGTTGTTATTTGTGCGCACTACACTAGAAAGTGCGCACTAGACGCAAACAAGCGGGACCGTTAATTCAGCAAAGATAATAATAATAATAATAATAATAATAATAATAATAATAATAATAATAAGTTTGCGGTGGAATTGAAGGCTTGTCGGTTTCCCTGCGTCCAGGTTTGAGCTTGCAAACTTTACATGTCCATCTCAGATGTAATCCGGATGCAATCTGCAAATGTTTCTGGCCTTTTCCCTTCCTTTAAAAATAAAAATTAGATACGCCTTTCCATTTTCACTCAGCTGTAAAACACGCTTCTCACTCCCCAAAAACACTTTATCATGCTGCAGTTATTCTACTACTAACCCGACTTTCAAAAACTAGATAAAAAAAGTGCTACTTGTTGACTGTCGCCATGTCCTGCGCTGCGGGACACCGGCAGAGTCTCACACGCAAAAGTTTCGTGTTGCATGTGTGAGTGGAACTGTATCAGGGTTGCCAGATTAAACCTTAAACCCGCCCAACTCGCACCTTGTAAAACTCTATCAACCAATTCAAACAAGGGCGTAACCATGGTATGGGCTTTGGGGGAGGGGGGAGGTTAGGGTTACACTTAGTTATTCTTATCCCCAAACGTAGTGTAAAGGAACGAAATGCTGTGTAACTTTCCTCACTTTCACTCGCATTTATGTCTGTCACAGTGTGAGAGTTCACAGAGAACTCGGCGGAGGGATATGTAAGTGAATGTAATGTTAATGGTCAAAAACCGGTAGTGACGTTAGCCTAGTCTACTTCATGGGTATGTAGATATCAAAAGTTAGTTGACATTATTAAAAACAAACCAAGCCATGGTATGATACTTTCTACACTAAGATGAGGTTACCTATTATTTAGGTATCTAGTAACTTACTGTCTAAAAGAAAAAAGCTCGTCTGCTGCACTTTTCTACGTTTGTCTCCTGTCTCCATTTCTTACAGACTGAGCTGCTAAAATATATCAACAAACTTGAGTTGAGTCTGGGCGCAACCAAGTGTAAACTGGAACGGGGGTCACACACCTATTTTCCTCAACAAACGGAGATATATTAAAAAGGAATAGACATAAATGAATAGAGTAGATGAAGAAAAGACAGATCAGTTGGCAGGGTTCATTAGGTGGGGAAAAATTTTTCTACTGTATATGGGGGGGTTGGTATTACCTCAACATTGGGGGATCACAACCCCCCAAAGAATGCGTGGTTATACCCATGAGTTCAAAGGACGTTATTTGTGTGGCGGCCTGGGAAAACTCTTTATAAGCCCTATTCGGGCTTTCACACTGTCGTTTTAGTCCAAAACACAGCATGGTTTGCATTGCATTACCAAAAATTGGTGATGTGAAAGCTGTCATCTGGACCTTCGTACAGAACCCGAGACTACCTGTAGGAGGTGTTCTGAGTTTGGTTGCATTGGAACTGTGCCGTGATTCCCGTGAATGTTAACGCAATATGTACTCACGTCTGTAATCGTTCAAGAAGTAAAGTAACATGCGCATGAGTTTTAGCCAATGACGACGTTTACATGGACAGCAGTAATCTAATTATTGACCTTAATCTAAATAAGATAATAATGTGATTAAGGTGTTTACATGAGTCGCATTTAGAATACTCCTGTCATGTTCCCATTTTACATGTTATAGATCATAATTAGATTAAGAGCCCGCGTCATTACGTCACTGCGCCATGCCATCCGACGTCTTCGTTATGGTACCGTATACAGTTTTGGGTATTTTTATTTTAATTTTTTTACGAACGCTTTAAATGCAGTTAATTATTTGTCATGCTATATGTACTAATAAACAACTGCTTGAAGCCGTGGGCTGCATCTCAAACCGCGTACTTATAGTCTATATAGTAGCCGAGATCCGTGTATTTTTCCCCACTACAGGCCTATAGTAGGAAAGTATGTGGTTTGGGAAACAGCGGAACTCTCTTGTTCACTGTAAAAAGCACTGCAGTGTGTGATCGTGTCCGGTCACAAAATGCGGTAAAAACTCTCATATGACGTTCATAATGTGATTAAGGTGTTTACATACCTGTTTAAATTCGATTATTGCTTAATTAGATTATGACCTTAATCACATTAAGGTAAGTAAAAAATTGCTGTTTACATGGTAGTTTCTTAATCAAAGTATGGTCTTAATTAAATTAAGAGTGGATTATTGTTGTCCATGTAAACGCAGCTAGTGACTGCATCATTAGTTTCTACAACACAAGTGTACCATGAATGGCAGGGGAACATTCAGGGGCCCGTTTCACGATGGAGGTTCAACCAACTCTGAGTTAAAACTTAAACTCTGAGTTGACTTACTCTGAGTTTGGAAACTCTGAGTTTTCGGTTACTTAACAGCTGAAATGAGTGAGTTAAATCAACTCGGAGTTAAGCTCGTGCAACACAACTAAAAAAAGCCATTATCAATGGAGCGCAGATATCATGAGTCACCATGGCAACAGCGTCAGACACTATGACAACAGTGTCAGACAAAAAGACAGAGGAGAAAGGACAGAGTTAGCTTAGGAGAAAATAGCTGCTCGAGTCAATGCATAAGTTTACATTTTAATTACTTTTATACAGTGTTGGGTGTAATTAATTCCTAAGCAATCTAAATACTGTAATTTAATTAAAGACTATAAAACAATTCTGTATAAAACAATAGTGGATTTAACATCAAAGTTTAAAAGGTATATTTTTAATGGTACCTTCTCCCTCTAGTTACACACTTTGGTCAATTCAAGAATAATTCATGCAATTGTATATTGTTTATTTGAAAGCATTAGAAGTGCAGTTTCTTTTCTCTCCTTATTGTTCAAGTGGTTGAGGATGATTTGGCATTTAGAAAGTAGTTAATAAGTAAGTAGACCAAATTAGTAAGTAGATCAATACTTTCTAGATATAATTATATTAATCTAATTAGACTTGCTGAAGATGTCATTTGTAGTTAGTAATTAAGAACTATTTTAGACTGTTATAACCCAACTGTCATAATATCAGAGGAAAGACTTGAAGAACAGTATTTTATTAAACCTATTAATTTAATTTTCATGTATAGGTGCAATCCTGCAGGCATTAAAAGAATGTGGAAGCAGCTGAAAATGTCTATAATTTTCATGACCCCCTCCCCCCCATGTTGAGGAAATACCAATCTGCCCCTCCCAATATACAGGAGAAAATATTTTCTATATGTTCCGCTTTAATTTTCCCTGCGAACAGATCTGTCTTTTTTCATCTATTCTATTTTTTTATCTATTTATATTCTTTTATAATATATTCACGTATGTTAAGGGAAATCGGTGTGTCCACACCTCCAATTGTACACTTGGTTTGGCCCAGACTCAACACAAGTTCGGTGATGTATTTTAGCAGCTCAGTCTGTAAGAAATTTAGACAGCAGCTTTTTTTTCGGACAGTAAGTAACTAGACACCTTAATATCTAGGCTAATGTCAGTTCCAGTTTTTGATGATTAACGGTTCATTCACGTGCACATCCTCCCGCCGAGGTCACTGTGTTGGTGTTTTACTCTGTCCTCTCTGTCTTGTTTTTCACCAAACTCAGAATTTGTCTGAAATTTTTAGCAGCAGCTACAGCTATGAAGTACTACTTTATATACACATACGGACTTCTATCCATCCATCTCCCATTCTGCTTATCCTACACAGGGAATCCTGAAGCCTATCCCAGGGAACACAAGGTGAACACAAGTGGCCTAGAGGTAGTGTCATTAAGCAATTATTTCATACATCTTTTTTTAACTCCAAACCTCTGACAAACACAGAAGGACCACAGTGTGAGCCGTAGGTTAACATCTATTCTAGGCTATTATTTAGTGAGGGTTCATGGTGATAGAAGTGAGGATAGAATTGAATAACCATCAATAACTCCACAGTGAAGCAATGCATTATATCATGAGGTCTCACTACTGGCATAATAATGATGCGGGCACACTCTTTGCTACACATACACTTGAAAACATATGAACACCTGCAATCATGAGTTTTTGTTCAGTTACCACACTGGATTCATGTGTTTCTTCAGAAAAGTAATTTAAAAAAAATAAATACATTCAATGGTCATTTTGTGTGTGTTTTGTTTGACAAAGTGTGCTTAGTCCATCAACTTTTACTTTCTCCTTTAAACACATTGGGGGGGGGGGGGTTTACACGAGAGTCACAAGAGCATTAGTGAGGTCAGGTGAAGAGGCCTGGGAAGGAAACAAGTTCTTCCACTTCAACCTTGGCAAAACATGTCAACCTGGAGCTCACTTTGTGCCTCATGCTAGAACAGGTTTGAACCTCATAATTCCAGTGGAGGGAAATTATAATGCTACAGTATTAGATTGTTACAGTGAAAGACACTACAGCTGTGTGCTTCCAAATTTGTAGCAACAGTTTGGGGGAAAGCCATATCTGGGTATTATGGTCAGGTGTCCCCATACAAGAAAAAGGAGCTTACGGTAATCCAAAAAATCCTAATGATAAACACGAAAGTTTAAAATAATTTTAAAGTCTATAGTCCTTTTAGTTATGAAAGTTGTAGTGAACTGTTGATTTTGCCACAGCTTTTTTTTTCCCTTCAAAATTTGCAAATCAAATTTTTGTAGAAAAGTTCTTGAATTGGTAGAATAGCATGAAGTCATTTTTGATTGTTGGTAACAGATTAATTGAACAGAGCTATAGCTGAACACATGTTGGGATTGCATCACATGACATGTTTTGGCCAAATCAGCAATTTACAAAAATTGCAAGCTCCACCAAAAATGGGCAGGCTTGCTTGGTTTTGCGTTAATTTCTGCCATCACAAATTATGAGCCAGGATATAAAATCAGACTTTGGGGAAGTCCAATTTGCATATTCATGGCTGGCCCCATCCACATTTTTTTTTTACCCCAGTTTAGTCACCTGCCAACTCCAACCAACCAGTAAGCTCTTGTCAATCATATTATAGTCAACAACTATTGAGGGTAAATGCTGACAAAAGGTTGACACTTCAAATTTGGCCTACTACCTCTTTTTTGAACTGCTGCATTACAGGGTGGGATAACATCCTGAAGTGGGATATGTTCTCTACTGCATAGAGGAGGAAACCAACACTTAGCGAATATCACAGATGGATAGGGACAGAGTATACCCCTCCCACCCAGAGGGCACAGCCAACTCTTGCTCACTTGACTCCTGGCCTCAGATGGCTGGGGCATCATTGGGATTTGAAGGCTTGATCACTAAAGGATCTCTGCTGCATCTGGAGCCCAAAAGTTCATTTCTTAAAAGGGCTACGAAGTGTTAGGACTTCCATCTCTAGCTAGACAAAATAATCATGCGTTTATTCAATACAGAAATTGAAGTGTGGTCTTGAAATTGGTAGACAAAGTAGTCCAGATCATCAGAAAGGTCAATTGGGCTAAATGCTCACTCACCAAGAGATGTTTAGTTTAAAAAGACCCATTTGTTCATATTGACTCACTTTTCAAATGCTTATGTTTTGAAAAAAAGAAACATCACTTTTGCTATTTGTCAGTAGATCATGTTCGCTAAAAAGGAGCAAGGAAGACAAGGAAGGTAGGTCACAACCATCTTTAGTTCAATAAGTTTACAAATCAAGCCAGTGTAAACACATTTCAAAACTAAAAATAAATAAAATAAAAGGTTTTGGTGCAGGTACATTATGATGGACAATCAGAGGCCATGCGTTTGTTCCCTGCCTTGGCAATGTAGATCAAGATGAGGACAAAGAGTGCCACGATCCAGAGCACAGCCATGGGCAGCATCAGGGTAAAAAGCAAATCTACAGAAGCAAAGAACGATGATAAACATCATACCCTTTACTACCACATTCTTCAGGTCACATAGTACCTCACTGTCCCATGTGCAGGAGAACAGAATGTAGGATATACATTTCACTTCTATATAGTTTGGCAAAAGCAAGTAAACTAGGACTAATAGGCACATATAAGTCAGACATACTCATCTTGGGCCGTTCAGGCTCTGCAAGCCTAATTGGGCCATAAGACACAAGACCTTCAAGAGGTTCCATTGAAGCATCTCTCTTGACAATGGACTTACATTCCTGAAACAAAAGCCCAAAATAAGTTTACATGTTAAAGCCTAAATCAGAGTGCTTTAATGTGTAAAGTAGTGGTTGAGTGAATTAATGAGTACTTACAGGAACACAAGACTCTCCATGCCCTTGGGTACAGAGGTGAACTATGCAGTGTAAATACAGCTCATGGGGCTCAACAATGAAGCGAAACATTTCAAAGGAGAAACGCACAGTTGAGCTCACACCGTTTTGTCCCCCTTGTGCCATGGTACCATTTCGGTATGTAATGGATTTTGTTATAAATGAAACAGTTTCATCGTCAGCACACCTTAAAAGGAGATGGTGGGAAGGTTAGTGGCATTCTTGCAAAAATACAGGAAATGCAGAATCAACATATGATTGGCAGAGACCTAAATTAGCACTGCCATGATGTAAAGTTAAAATTAAACAGAATTTGAGGTTAAATTTCTTTTTAATCACTAAATAGTTTTATATTATAGCTCAGAATGTTAATGCTTTGTATTGATTGATCCTAAAATGGTCAAATTGGTGTTCATTTTTATAACTACTGCACAGCAAGATATTAGACCGAGTATATTAATATAAACCTATCATTTCACTAGCAACTTGTATGCTACACGCCACATAAGTTAAAACCAACTAAACTCAATCTAAAAGTGCTGTTGAACCATTCTGCAAGATGTTTTAACATGTATAAAAACAACTTGAGCATCAGCACTTTGACCCCCCCAACTGGGGTAAGAAATAGACTGCTGAAGTGATAACAGGACCCCATGTTTCAGACATTCAACAACATTAAAATGATTGCAATTTATGCAATAAGCTTTTAGAGTTCTTGCAATGATGCACATCCTACAATTCTGCTGCAAAAATACAAAAACTTGGGTGTTACAATGAAGCAGTTATTGTCCCTCAAACATTGATAATTTTCCTACAACAGCACACAACTTTTATTCCCCCATGCCTTGGAGCTCATAACACAAACATCCATAGATGAGAATTTAAAGCTCACCCGTCCAGAAGGAGTGTATGTGTGAGGCTTGATGTGTCATTGGGATTTGCAGTCTGTGTTGCCCAGCATTCATCCACCCTCAAGTTGAAGAAGTCCCTCGGCCGAGTCACACTGACCTGCACGAACACTCTCTCTCTGAAGTGAATAGTGGGTATGCCTCCATAGACATCCACGTACCTCTCATCGCTATACACACTCAGTTCCACTGTTGCGTCCAGCTCATCCATCCGCAACACCGCCTCACTGTGTGGTGGAAAATAAGAGGGAAGAGAGTTCTTCTGACGCCATGTTTCACTACTAGTTGAAAGCAGTTTACATCCTGCACTAGGTTTAGGATCCCAAGTAAGTTTTCAACAGTGAGGAGGCACCTTCTGTTCCAATCAGAGGTTAGGATTTACAAGTTACATTGAGTCAAATGGAGCACATTGAGAAACTGGTTGGAATGCAAACCTACCCCCACATCGGCCCTTTCCAGATAAGACACTCCTAGCCTAGGCCCACAACAGACTCAGGAAGTAGTAACATTTGTGCACTTTTATATATTTGTTATGTCCATTTGCAATTCCCTAATTCTTTACTATGAATCTACAGGCTTTCACCAAGGAATCTCATTTGTACTTGTACAATCAAATCCAATTTAATGCAAAAAAAAAAAAATAAATAAATAAAGCACCATTTAAGAGAACTCTTTACTCCAGTACACCAAATAATGGAGAAAGTTTTAAGTAGCATCATGAATTCAGTGTTCAACATTCCATCCAAGTCTAGATAGAACAGCCAACAAAGTGCAGGTCTAGGGCAAAATTTACAAATGGGGATTGCATACCCCTGGGGGTACTTTGAGGTACTGCAAAGGCAGTCTCACTTAATAGCAGCATTTATGCTTATCTTTTTAATAAATTTTTAAAGTACTTGATTGCAAGATACGAGAACCACTTATGATTAACTGTAGTAGTAACTGAGCTATGGAGCCATCTTTATAAAAGCATCTTGACCTTTTACAAGATGACCGCCAGCGACTAATCACTTTGAAACAGTTGAACTTTGCATTTAACTAGTGGTTGCTTTAAAGTCAAGTATACCAATCTATATTCCAGCTCATGTACAGTATACATGTACACATTCACTGCAAGCCGATACATCAAGTTTATTTCTGTAAAGATGTACCTAGACCTAAAAATCACTGAATTGAAGAAGCAAAGCCAAACAATTTTGAAAAGCACTGTCCTGGTAGGGCTAAGGCCTGCTATAGGAGGTGGCTTATATGCATTTTGTAATTACTTCTGAACATAAATCACAGTTCAATTATTGCATTACCTTGTTACAGGGTGGACAGGAAAAGGCAGGCTGACTGTGCGGATGAACGGGTACACACACTTGTACTCAATCTTTATGGCAGAGTCCCTTACAATGTTCGTGTACACTTGCATCTCCGACATCAATGTCAGGGAGTACATCACATGGGTAATGTTTTTCTGTTCAGAGTAGAAAATGGATTTAGATCAGTGGTCAACTTGCCTGCTGCTGATCTAGCCATGTTCTGATAGAGGAAATGAGTCCCTATTCTATTGATAGATACTTTTGCTGTATTTCTAGAAGTTTTTCAATCACAACCCTTAAATAGGGGAAAAGGCCAGAATTCAGCTTCATCTCATTACAAAGCCTCAAACTATTTTGCTGCAGGGCTATTACATGCAAACTGAGATTAAGCCTTTGAGGTGCAATCCATGTGATTGCAGTGTACTAATCATTTATGCCATAAAAAGTTGTTGCAAATTTAACCAATTTAAGCTTCTATATTGACCAAAACAGCCTTCATTACTGGACCAGATTGTTTTCTAGGGATAGGTTAACGTGTAGTGAAAAACACCTTATCAACCTGACCACTCACCAAAATGATGTTAAGCCAGTTGGATGAGGTGCATCAGATTTGGGTTAAACTAAACTCAAGGTGGACCTCCAGCACGACTGAGAACACTACTGATTAACACTGCAGTTCATTGCACTCAAATAAATCTAACCACTGGCAAAGTGAGATGAATGGTCCTTCAACTTGGAATTCAGAGTCAGGAGTAAAACATCCACCTTGCCATAGACTATTTAAAAAACATAAATGCAACCATCCTCACGTCACAATATAAAACATGGTTAGGGATGACAAAAAGTTAAATGAACTCCAGAGCAGATGCACATCCTCACCTCCATAGGTTGGCCACCACAGAAAGTATACTTTTCCTTTGGTGTTCGCACTGTGAAAAATGTAACACCAGCAATCACCTCCTTTCTGGCACGGCACTCAGGGTTTGTCAAGTGAACAGACCCAACGCCAATGTTGTAATATTTGAAGAAGTCTTCAATCACAGAGATTGTGATTGAATCTTTTCCACACACGACATTCATCAGTACAGCTATAAAAGGAGGGGGAAGCCTTGCATGAGAACAGTATTAGAGCCTGCACATTACACAAGGCAACATTCCTACTTAATCATTTGCTGGAGCATGCTTTGAAATAACAGTGTTCACAACTAACAGTTCTATTCAGTACCAAAATATGTGAACTCAGAATTCCAGGACTTTCAATGGCCTTCAGTCATTAGTTTTAAAGGACAAGTCATTAAATTTTAAATTAATGTAAATCATTTAAATTAATGCATTAAAATAAAAGTGCATCATGTTAAATGCTACTTAAGTAGTGAACTCATTTCAAGACAGTTGGAGAAAGAAAAAAAAACCCACAGTGAAGTGAAACTACAGTTTCCAAAGTTAAACTTCACGGCCACAGGTGGTCCAGACTTCACAAAATTCCACAGAACTAAATTTATGCTCTTTAACAATAAGGAAAGTTGATTTTACATTACACAATTAATTTGTGCGTGTGTGATGAAGCACCTTGGTCACACTGGTCTCCAAAATATCCCGCTGCGCATTTACAGCTCAGACCATCATTAGATAAGAAGCATGTGTTTGGATCAACACACTTGGACGGAATGCATTTCCCTGAATAAACATTGAGTCTCAGGTTAAAAAAAATAAGAAATAGAACAAAACAACTGAGGGTGCCAGACATAAGAACAAAATAAGTGATTTGTAAGATCTTACCAGTAACGTGTTCCACACTGCAGAGTAAAGATACTGCTAGAACTATATAGCCCTGTAAAACAACACAAAAAAGGTCAGGAAAACTCACACTCTAATATTCAAATTGTAGATTATTTATCTCCTGCATGACTCACCGACAAATAGAACATTTTAAGTTCCCACAAATACATATCAAGATTCAGGCTTCTTTAATCCAACTGTGGCTAAATATGGCACAAATCCTTTCACCAAAGCTGAAAATAGAAATACAACGGTTACGAGCCGCCTACAAATATACAACGCGCTAATTAGTGTTAATGATGCGCACATGGCGCACATAGCGCACATTCCTTTAACAGGTTCATTAAGACCAGTGGTTTTCAAAGTGGGGGCCGCCAGGGGGCGCCAAGGGGGCCTTAACAATTTGGTGTGAAAAATAAATTCTCCCTCTCAGACAACCACACACACGCAGACGCACACAATCAATTCCTAATGTAATGTAATGTAAATATGTAAGATGTAATTATTAATAAAAAAGGGGATATATTCAGAAGTTTATATTTTAATGTGTTTTAAAGACATCTTGCAAAAGGGGGGCCTCAGTCAAATGTTCATCGCATTTGGGGGGCCTTGCCCTGGAAAAGTTTGGGAACCACTGCATTAAGACAACAGCAAACCTGTATCAAGCTGCAATACTTAAGCAGTGAATTACACAAATTATTTAAAAACAAACAAACAAACAAAAACCCACAGCTTACTACATGTCCTGTACATTAGCCTAGACTGTCAGGTAATATTTGTGAATTTGGAGGAATTTTTTTTTATTTGTGGCTATTATAAATCCATTTCAACCAAGAAAACCACACTAGAGCTTCAACAATCTTCTCATTTCTTCTCTAGTGCATCCCATAGACACACAATAGGCTTTAGATCAAGGCTCTGGGATGTATTCTTTCAAAAGGTGACTGGTATGTTTTAGATGATTATCCTGCTGAAAAGTCCACATCTGTTGCTTGAATAGTTTCTTCACTCTTTTCTTCACTCTTTTGTAAGAGTACATCCAAAATGCCACTTTCCTCCTCTGAATTCCTAATGCCATCAATAAACACAAGCTCACCATCACCACTGCAGGGAATACAGCCCCAGCCATCTCCGTGTTTTATGGTACCAGTTGGCCTGAAATTGTCTAATATTAGCTTCTATCACTTAAAGTTAATACTTACATCAGATAGACCAATTTGTGGATTAAGAAATACACAAGAACACCATAGGTGAGAGAAGCAAGGGTCCACGTTTATTGTCCACCTACACGAGATCCCCACAGTGAGATATTCCAGAGTGATCTCAGTTCTCCTCAGTTGGGGCTTCCCTTTTATACAGTTTGCTATCCCTTGTGTACGCCCTTAGCTCACCCTGTACCAATATGTATTTTTACTTGGCCCATTGTGTGTGATTTTAGGTATTTTCCTAAGCCCATTATGTGTGATTTTTTTTTCTTATTTTCAGTTCCCTTATACTGCATTTTTAGCTCATGTATGTTTCCCTTATATCCAACTGTTTGTGGTTCCCTTTTTTGGAAAACAATTTGTCTAGGGTTGTCCCCTTCCTTGGACCCCGAGTCCCCTGGGGGCACCTTCAGGCTCCCTGTGGCCCTGTGTAAGATAAGCGGCAAGATAAAATGGGCGGCTGTGGCTCAGTCGGTAGAGCGGGTTGTCCACTAATCCACTAATCGTAGGGTTGGTGGTTCGAATCCCGGCCCGGGTGATCCCATGCCGAAGTGTCCTTGGGCAAGACACTGAACCCTAAGTTGTCCCCGATGGCAAGTTAGCACCTTGCATGGCAGCTCTGCTACCATTGGTGTGTGAGTGTGTCTCATTTGTAAGTCGCTTTGGATAAAAGCGTCTGCTAAATTAATAAATGTAATAAGCGGTACAGAAAAGGGATGGATGGATGGATGGATGAATGTACAGATGTTTCTAATGAAATGGACGGTGTGTGTGTGTGTGTATTATTGAAAACTGCGGAAGAGTTCGAGTTCTGGCTTCCTTCTTGCAAGGCTACAAATGCAGTCGGAAAACATGGATGCCTCAATAAAAGCGTGCATTAGTGCATGAGTTTATGGTGTATATTTACTTTCTCAAATACAGCAAACTGTATAAATAGTATAGAATATATTGATAAAGTGTTATCAATATGTGTAACTAACATTTAGAATTATTTCTTAGAAGCATAATGTAATAATCAATATTACTTAACAAGCATAATCTCTATGTATCTATTAAACCATAGAACACTTTTTAATCAAGTTATATTCTAAGTGTGTGCTGATTTAGATGAATTTTGTGTCTTACTGCACAGTAATTGATTTTCTTTATCATCCTGTACCTTTCTGCACAGCAATGAACTGGCATTAGACATTCACTGAAACTACTTTTGGAAGTAAACAACCTTGAGGCCCAATAACAATTATTGAGTTAGGATAGGGCTAGGTATTATCTAGGATGGCAAATAGAAGCAGACAGAAGCTCATTGAGACATAAGAAGGGAGTTTTGGTCAGAGAAAATCAAAGAACAACCTTTGTGAAACCTTGTCCTCATAAAACCTTTTAAAGAAAAACAACTAACTGCACATGCTCCACAAATGTAAGATACCATATAGACATGAATACAGTGGTACCTCTACCTACGAGCAGCTCCACCTACGAGATTTTCGACCTACGAGATGGAACACGGGGCAAATTTCTGCTCG
>JAFFST010053361.1:37294-51142 GCA_022414735.1 Noturus placidus
CTCAAATATCACTGTGTTTGTCTTCTATATGATATATTTAACTGATTTTTTTTTAATCCTAAGAACCAACGATTTATGAAGGAAAATCATTGAAATAAACAAGGTTGCCCAAACTTTTGCAGACCACTGTATATGGGACGCAGCCATGCTTTCAAGTTTGCCAGACAACAGATGAGTACTGCCGTGTGTGACCGTTTCCTGTCGCAAAATGCTGTGAAAACTCACATGATGTTAATAACGTGATTAAGGTGTTTACATGTCTGTAAAACACGTCGATAATGCAACAAAAACAGGAATACTCCACGTCTTAATTTGTTTACTTTGAGTATGACTTTATTCGGATTAAGGCAATTAAAAGTTGCTGTTTACATGCTAGTTACTTAATCAGAGGATTGTCTTAATCAGGTTTATATCTGATTATTGCTGTCCATGTAAACGCACTATATTACCTTAATATGACTAAAGTCATACTCGAAGTAAACACAAATCGAATTAAGACAAGGAGTATTCCTGTTTTAGTCACATTATCGGAGTGCGTTACAGACATGTACACACCTATTAAAGTTGCGTGGGAATTTTCACAGCATTTTGCGACAGAACACGATCACACACAGCAGCGCACAACCGTTTCACAGCAAACAAGAGAGCACGGCTGGGTCCCAAACCATATACTATATAATAGGTAAAACACATGTACTTCAGCTACTATATAGTAGCTAAGTATGCGGTTTGGGATGCAGCCCACGGCTTCAAGCAGTCGTCTATGTGCACGTACAGCATGATAAATAATATACTGCATGCAGCTTTCATAAATTAAAAATGAACAACTCGAAACTGTTTATGGTACCCTAAAGTCAAACTGTATGTTGATGCGTGAAATTCTGGAGGGAACCATGTTCTATAAAATGTAAAACAGGAACGTGAAAGGACTATTCTAAAAGCGACTCATGTAAACACCTTAATCACAATATTTTCTTATTCAGAATAAGGTCAATAATTAGATTATCGCTTGTTAACCATGTTAGCATATTTTAACATGCATATCCTTAAATTGCTGTACATTATTCTGACATACAAAACCAACAATCCCTTAAAATGCAGAGAACAGAAAACATCACAAGATTTTTTAGAATTTTATTTTTATTAATTAATTAAAAAAAACAACAAAGCAAAAAAAAAAAAAAAAAAAAAAAAAGGAACTGTCAAAACATGTTCTTTAAGTAAGAGAAGGTGAGAGACTTAAATAGGAAGGATTGGTTCCATGTAGACACTGGTGCAAAGGGTGTCAAATGGGGAAGTGTGTTCAGGGAAATGTGATGAAACACCATCTCTCATTGTGGGTCTGACAAAACAAACACATGGGCAAAAGCTACAGGCCAGAGACACTGACACACCAGAGAAAAGGCACTAATCCAGAGAAAACAAACAAAAAAATAAATAAAATAAAAAGTTTGGGGGAAAAAAAACCTACATAAAACAAAGAAATCAAAATGGCTGACATGGAAAGTGCTCAAAACACACAATAAGAATGGAGAGAAGGGGGAAAATAACAGGTACATGAGTAAAGCTGATTTCTCTACTATTCACATACAAAGCCTCTTTATGGATTCGCATACTGGTATTATTGGTGCCAGTTTGGGGACTGGCAAAATATATCATAATGAAAGCTCAAAATCGCACACCTTTCAATCTTTCTGCTTAAAATGTGTATACCTGCCTGTGCATATTGTTTGTGTGTGTATGCATACATGGTCACACATGGTTTTGACACTAAGTAGATGCGCCTCTGAAAACTCGAGCGGGTGTGTGGTTTAGGACAGTGACCTTATTTCCCCTCATGCTCATTTCTAAAGGTCTAAAGTCAGCTACATTCACGGCCCGAGGAAAAAACAAATAATAATAAAAAAAAAAAATCAAAACAACAAAGTGGCTGCAGTAAATACCTTGGCTTCGAATGGTGGCTGGCCTCATGACAATTTCACATTAGACAAACTCCTGCAGGATAAAACGGCTCTTACCTGCATGCATGTCACTGAAAGAGTCCTGATAAACAGTTACGTTTAAGAATATGCAGCTCCAAAACTAACTTTTTTCTTTCTCCAAACGAAATATGTTGCGAGTTAACTAGCATGCAGACATATCTGAGAAATATCAGATTATAATTCATCAAAATTATACTGACAATTCAGCATGTCCCAGAGATACTCCGTTTCATCCAAAAAAACCCCAACAGAACATAATTTACATCTGAACAACAAAAAAAATTATTGTGGAAAGATAAAAACAGACAAACACATACAAATATATAATATATATCTCCTTAAAAATTGATTCTCTCTCTATGTATATTTTCACGGCCAAAAACTGATGTACAAAGTTCTTGCGCCTGTTCTTTTACACTTTGCAACTTGTAATTAGCGTCAATTACCTTTTTTGTTTTATGTTTAAAATGGCATCTATCTAACATTTGGTTGCTTTTTTAAAATACATATTTTTCCTTTTTTTTTTTTTAAACATAAATTTGGCCTCAAAGTTTCCTGTTACAATGTGATTAAAACATGCATCCAAAACTTAATGGAAGGAAAATGCACTACAGTGAAAAGGTGTTGAAGAGAAGATGAGGAGGCAGATGAGCGGGGAAACCTACACACAGGATTGTTGTGGTGTTAATTTGTGTGATGTGTGTGGGGTGCTGCTTAAGCTCGTTAGACCCTGGCTGCAAGCGTTCATAGTGATGCAATCAATAATTCTCAGGAATCAGCATTGATTTTCTTTTGCCCATTCGTCAAGGGAGAAATGAATCACTCTTCTGACCTTTTTTTTTTTTCTTTTTCAGTTTCCATTTTTCTCTTTTTACTCTGCAAACACATGGTGTTAGAGGCAGAGGGGGACATTTAGGCTTATTTGTGGAGGGCTGTGTGTGTTTGGAAAGAAGGGATCTATTCTTCTGGTGTTTACATGTTCCGATTGACAGGTGTGACGTAATTACGCGGGAACATGCCTGTCTGGCTGTGGCATGCACCTTTCCACCAGTTAGGATCAGAGTTGTCCAGGACCTGGATGAAATCTCCACGGCGGAAACCCAGCTCTCCATCCTCCTGAGGGTCAAAGTCAAATAGGGCCTGCACGTATGTGGGGTGCTGCACGGGCAGAGAAAGAAGTGCTCGAGTTATAATCACATATAAAGACTCGAATATACTAATCACTTGTAACTGTCGTTTCCTCTGAAATGCACTGCGTGCTAAACACTCCAGAACAGTAGTGTCAAATCTTATCCGCAAAGGTCCGGTGTGAGGTGCAGGTTTTCATTCCAATCAAGTAGGAGCCACAGCTGTTTAATCAGATGAGCTCGGCTTTCAGCAGAATCAAGTCTGGACTCTGCTTGGTTGGAATGAAAACCTGCACCCACACCGGCCCTTTGCTTTCCGGCTAAGGCTGAACACTTCTGCTCTATTAGCTCTTAAATATAAACAAGTAATACAGCTCAATGCTGAAAACTTTAGGTTCTTGCTGACTGACCTGAGGCACCTGCTCAATGTCACGTAGAAAGATCTGTTGGTTTCGAGATACTGAAGTTGAGCGGTGATAATCCACCAGCTCGTTGAGGGAGTTGAACTTTACAACCCACAAAAAGTACTTTCCTGCCCCATCACGTAACACCTTGAAGTGCTGCACGTCATTGCCGAATCTGCAGGGAGGGAGGAGAGAGAGAGAGGGGGAACAGGTGGGAGAGAAGGAGAACGAGATGGAGAATGTAAGTGTGAGGAGCGATACTCCAAACTTTGTAAACCTAGTCCTTAATAAGTCATATCTGAAGCATATGGATGATGACCATAATCAATAAGCCTTGAATGGAAAATAATGGAAAGCACAGTTCTGCGTAGACATGCAAGACTTTCTCTGATGTCAATCTTATCCCTAGATGTAGGTATTATTAGTGTGGACTGCTTGCAGTTTTGAAATTGAATGCATATTTCAAATGTTTATTGAAGGAATTTAACAGACTTCCGTTATATAGTAGCATGTCAACACGTTATCACTGCTAATCACGCAAATGTTACTGATGCACTGAATGGAAGAGGTTCAAACAACAACATTACAGTGTTCCTTTAAGGAGGTACACGTCAACCTTATCTTCAACACTCCAATTATAGTATCAGAATATAATCTAGTCATAAAATGTATTCAAATGGTGGACTGTGCAACGACCTTATCCTGGAACACAGAAATAAACCAAGAATCTCTGTCCTCTTCCAGCCAGTCTTGTGTAGTGGTGGAATAATTACACTGATGACAATCAACTGCTGCTTTGCATATGAAACTGCACATGAAAGGCCAAAGAAGATTACACAGACACCGACAGCGTACACACACACACACACACACACACACCACGAAACAGAGGTGGATTAAAGACCAGACTTAAAACTGGGTTGTGGGTAAAGGGTAGGCTGGGAGAACTGACCACTAGAGGTCAGCTAAAGGCCTACACTCCTCCTGTACATGAACATTTACAGTGAGGGCAAATAAGTCTTTAGACACTTTAGTTTTTGTAAGTTCTATACTTCCAGTGTCCATCCCCAATTTAAATTTATACACAATGTCGTTCGGCTTTATGAACTTATATGTATGTATTCATAAGCATAAAAATATATGTTTATAAAAGGCAAAAAGTATGCAGACAATAGAGAGAGAGAATTCTCCTAAAGTTCTCTAGTGACAATATTATTAAACAACACTTGAACTAAAAATGCTATAGAGCCATAGCAAAGTCCTTAAACATCCCTGTCAGTACAACTGGTTCTATAATGGAAAGTTCATGGAAGCCCCACTAATCAACCCTGGACAGAAAGTTCTGTCAGACTACTGATAAAGAAAGTAAGTCACAGGTTGATGTGAAAGCAGCATTAATTCTTACCATAAACGTCTCGAAGCTGTAATTGCCAACAACGGCTTTGAAACAAAGTATAATGTTAGGAATTTGTGGTGTCTGAAATACACTCCCCCAGTCCGTTTTCTTTTTTAAAAGATTTTTTTTATACTTATGAATACATATTTTTGTTGTTGATATTTCTAAGTACAAAACAAAAATTGTATGTGTGTCTACAAACACACTTGAAGTATAGTAAATAAAACATAATTGCTTATTTCCACTCTGAAAGAGCTGCGAGAGGATGCAAAAGTTGGTGTAAAATATCCAGTGTGATGAGGTTTGAGCTCCAGGTATGAGGTCACTCACTTCACAGACAGGGAGAAGTCTCCAGGCGCACTCTCGCTCTCTCGAATAAGGAAAGCTCCATCGTGCCTCTGTTTGTTCAGCAGCTCCTCTGCTCTCGCCCGAGGAATCCTCCCAAAGAACCACCTGCACACACAAACACACACATTGAGACAGAGAAAATACGAGACTTACTGCTATAATAAATTCTCAGAAATTATTGGAGATCTGCTCATTTGTTCTGAGAACAAATCAAATAGAAATAGGGTGCCTACTTCACTATAAACACCTACAAATAATACTTTTACGCTTCACAAGCGTGAGTGTTTGAGTGATTTCAAACATGTGCCAACAGAGTGCTGGTGATCGTCAGTGACTGGTTGAGACACATGTTCATATTTTAAAATCAAACACGTATGCAAAGCTTGACTTTTCTAGGTGGAAAAACAGTTCTAGCATGCTTTTTTCCTGGAACATTTACCGTACAGTGCAATGAGGAAGTGGCTGTGAGGTCACTCACGCAGGACAACTGTCTGAATGCCATTCCACAGATTTGCATCGTAGGGGTGATAAGGAACGCACTGGCACTTCTGGGGAACATGCCAGTGCAACACACAAGTTCCATAAAACCCAGCTGTCCTGTCTGTAGTAGCTGCTCCCTTTCCTCTGCCTAAGACTGGCACAGTCGTACAAAAACATACAAATACCTAACTAGCAGAGGAAAGAACTATCACGCCCATCTTCCTGGAGAAAACGGGCTGCCAGTGACGCCAATATTCAAACATGGCTAAAAATAAAGGTAGGCACATCAGCATAAAAATAAAAAGACTTACTCCCACTAAAAAGCAAATAAATAAATAAATAAATAATAATTCAGATTTATCCACTTGGAGGAGCAAATGTAACATGTGGCTAAAAAGGCACATTAGCCTAAGTAGAGATGAGTTTTAAAGTGTTTGAAGTATTAATGTGGATCAGACCTTCATGAACTCTCAGCTCTCGCTTAAGCTGCATCTAGAGCAGGGATGACAACCATACGGCCCACGGGCCACAAGCATTCTGATCAAGGTGCAACAAATGACCTTAGAATGCTCCGAGTAAAAATACTTTTCTGGATCATAATGAACTGAAGATTCAGAAAAATTAGTCTGTTATTTCACTAGGGGGCAAAATAGAGCAATAAACTCATCTTCGAATAAAATGTGCTAATATGTACTTCTTCATTAGCAAACTAAGAGTTAGTCACTGTAGACCGTCTTTTAAAACAAGCTAATTTAGGGGCTTCATGGTGATCGCAGTGTAGCCCTAAGCAATCAAAACTTTTATATTTTTTAATTTGTACCTTTCAAATAAATGCTGACTAACGAACACATTTAAGAGTTGTTTGTGGTCACTGACTGAAAATCTAATATATAAAAATATTAAGCAACAGATCACAAAAACAGACCAAAAACAAACAAACAAAACCCCCAGAAGTGATGTCTGCCATTAAAAGCCTATAGATGAAGTGTGCCAGATTCTCCAGGGCGGGAAAAAACCCCCAAAATGTACCAGCCAATCTCTTTATTTATTTATTGTTGTTTAATTTCTTTAAAACTGCACAAAATGTACCGGAGATTTTTGCATCTCATTGAATCTAATCCATGTTCTTCTAATTCAATTTATTCTCGGGTATTTTTACTATTCTTTCGTACCTTGTTGAGTGAACAATCAAATGAACAGAACTTTGTAGTTATATCTGCTTTTGCAAAGTCAAACCAAACGCAATTCCTCCTACATTGAAAAAATATATTACTCTTGAAAGACCAAGGCACGAGCCATTGTAACAGGCAGCTCCAATGCTGTGTGAACCACACTGTTTATACCATTATATGTATAAAAATACAGATGTTTAACTGCTGTAAACAGCTATCTGTATGTTCTGACAACTGCCGCTGAGCGCTGATAAAAGTGATGATTTAAGCTAATGATTTCATCAGCTGTAGCTTTCAGTGCAGTCAATTTTTGCATTTCATTGAATCTAATCCATGTTCTTCTAATTTAATTTATTCTCGGGTATTTTTTACTATTCTTTGGTACCTTGTTGAGTACAGATTACACACTCCTTAGATTCTCTCCAGCAGGATACTTCTTTTGTTCCTGTATCACTTCCGATGTATTTGATGAATGGTAAACATGAACAGTAAGTGATTCTCAGGTGACGATAGTGGTGATGTTTCAAATGGCACCGCATGCAACAGCATGGATACAGCAAGAACAGATCTTGTGTTCTGTGTGGGTTTGGTTTCTCACACATCCATACCATAAAGAAGAATTACACCCAGTATAAGGAGCTAAACCATTATGCCACCCAGTAATAGTGACAGGGTATCTGCAGGTATCAGCACTTCAAATTAAATACTTTTTAATACCATATTCAAGACATTTCCGAAAACATTTTAAGACCTGCGCGTCACTTCTATCACGATACATCAGCTATAATGGATTGTATTCATGCATATACATCCATTTCTGGGTTTAAGTAAACTATAGCAGGGTAAACTTCTATAGAGGTAGATGGGGGACCACAGTAAATATCCTTTTGCATTACCATTTTCTCAAACAGTGAAAGAAAAAAAAATTCCAGGATTTCCTTCCCATGACTTTCCAAGCGAGGGGAAAAAAAAACAAAACTATAGATAGATGGATTACGGCAGTCAGAAGAGAAAAATGTCAAATTTACCATCATTCCTTCAGCAGATGTGTTTGAAACCCCCTTGAAGGAGTGTTTACTAGTTTTTTTTAACAAATACACAACCTTTTGTCAAGAAAAGAAAAAACCTTTGCCATTTTGTAATATTACTATTGAGCTGAATAATACTTAATTCCCTTTTCTGCGTTAGACCCTGTGGCTTTTATTTTGGTGGAAAACAGCAGGAAGACCTCCGTTTAGTTGGAAACATTTTTTTAATTCGCTCCTCATCACCGATCAGGTGAAATGCTGTAAACCTCTGCCCGCAAAAACGCACGAGATTGCGCCAATGTAATGCCAAAGTAAATCTGGTGCGTGTCGGGTCTAAATGCAGGTTATAAGCAACTCAAACTCACAGCACAGACAGAGATGAAGTTGGCTTGGAGCAGCGTTTCCTGTGCCCCGAGCCGTTCTAAAAACACTGATGAGCCACGCACACTGAGTGCGACACGGTCACATGGCTTTATCGTTTCCACAAGCAACGAGCCAAAATAACATCTTTACGATGCTGGTTCTGTTGCACTCTCAAGACCTTTGAATCGTGGATTCAAGACATTTTAATGCTTATTAAGGCCTTACTTTTACATTATGGAATTTAAGACATTTTAAGGATCGGTGGAAACTCTGAGTGACGAGACATAGAACACAGCCGTGCTTTAGCTCTGTTTGGCTCGTCAATGTTACACCCAAAGTGATACTTGCTAATGCCATGACTAAACACTAGAAACACTAAACACACTACTACAATGCACTCACTGCAGATATTCAGACCCGGCTAAGCTCGTAAAGTGACAAAATGTGGAGTGAATCTCTAGCGCCGGTGGTGGGATGGAGGAGACGGGAATGGATGAGCTAGTCGTACTTACGGGTGTGCTTTCATTTCTATGTAATTCTTAGGGATGAAGCCATCTTTGCCGTTCAGCTCTGCCTTGTACCAGTTCTGGTCACATTCTTCATTTAATACCTGCAGGTAAGCAAGCGTTATAACAGATTAGTTTCATGCTTGTAAAGAAAGCATATACCAGTATTCCTTGACACTGCAAGTACATGAACATTACATGCGAAAACAAAAAGATAGTAAGCAATGGAAATAAATAAATAAAAGAGGGTTTCAACCATTTCAAAATCATAAGCTGTGCAATCGGCTGTACACACAAATAGGGTGTGGTGTATCCGTTTGATGCCTGGGCACACTGATAACATGCACACCATGTCCATGATCAGTTTCTATGATGTTTTTTGACTCAAGACCACAAACCACAAGCCCATCACCCACTTTGGAGACTAATGAGTAGTTAGGAGACTGACCATAAGTCTTTAAGCATTTCTAGCAACTAAAAGCTTTTTTTTTTCTTCTCCAAAATCTTCCTTCACTCAGCCAAGGTGCTTCATGAGTTGTAACGGCATGGTGGAAAATTCCCCTTCATATATATGCACTGCTGTATGACTGACACCTATGACATCATGAGTCTGATACAAGATTAAAAGCAGTTACTATGGCTTGCTGTGAAACCGACGGGGTGCAAATGAAACCAAAGCATTCTTCATGATCATAGGAGCTGCATGATACGACAGCAGTTCACCTTAACGATGTAGCATCTATATGATGCTGAGATGAAAAGACTGGGTTAAGGCCAAAGGCCAACTCTCTTATTTTGTACCATTACATAAAGCTAAATATTTACACTCTATATACTCTTTTGCTTATGTAAAAAAACATGATTAAAAAAAAATTATAAAAAAAATGCATCATAACCAATTTTCACAGCACACAGTTAATCTTGCACTGAAACGGAACTATCACAAATTACAATTTATAAATAAACTACCATCCAAGGGGATCTTAATTGTCTTCATCCAATCCGACTAACAAGACCGCTTAAACTATAGCAACAGGTCAACAATGAGCACCATTAACAGCGGCTTTACGTGGTCTCACTACAACTAGAATCATTTCTAACTGTAAATTGTAAGTGTTTCAAACAGTCGTCAAAATAATCAGCATTTTATACTTTCAGTATTAAAAGTCAGTATTTTTTTTTTGTCATTTCTGGATAAAGAACACTAGGATTGAAATTTTCCCAGATACCTGGTGCTTCTATTGGCATTTGTGCAGAATTATTTGACAATTAGCCACATAAACCCTACAGCTAACTTTATTTTCTGCAATAACTTTACATTATGTAGGCAGAGGTTTGTAAGTTCTAAGAGCTCAGTTCATGTGGGCTGAGTGCATATTTAGATTTTAAGAAATATTCAAATGCAAACACGAACAAAACCAAAATAAGAAATGGAGGAAATGGAGATTGCAATATGCTTCCTGTGCTAAGAGCACTGTACAAGTGAGGGGTGTAAACGTTTACGTTCCGTGCATCTCCAAGCAGCTTAACATGGCGCAAACAAAAGACTCGGAAAGGCGAGACTGACGTTGAACCACTCACAGATCACAAAAAAACTCTGAGGATGACATTTCACCATGGATAAAACTCAGTGCTCCACAAACCAGAAGAGACTACAAAGTGCATCCCCACCATAAACACAGACACAACACCTTTTTCATTGCTGCACACATTTTTTCTTTGATTTCTTAAACCATGGTCTTACGGTTTTAGGAAAATACTTCCACGTTTGGCTTTTACACACTAATCACAATCACAAGAGCTTTATTGATTCCTCACCTGCTGCCAAAGTAGGAAATGCACTATTCCACATTGTTTCTGTTTAGTGTTGAAATGTCTATTTTTGTACGGGGACAATTCGATTTGTTGGCACATGGCCTGGTGGTGGTAGCGTCCAATTTAGTCCCAATAATAAACAAAGGGAAGGTTGTAACCAAATCAACGCACAAATCTTGACCACATGCCCTGAAACACGCACCGTGGCAGTTCAGTGGTGAAGTGTCTGTGCTCTCACAGCACTGACTGACAAAGCCTATTAAAGACATCTGGAGCTTGTCATGTACAGATGATGCTCCTGCTTCTGGTGGATGAAGACTTTAAGGTACCACAGATTTGGTTTCACCTTGACTAGACGCCCACCTCAATACAGGAAACCTGCTCAAAATCTCCCTTGCGGTGTAAGACAAAAAAAAAAAAAGCAAGCACTAGTGACTTTACCCATGTCAGCATCTGGATGAGCCCCTTGTCCTCATTAAATTACAGAAGTGTTCTGTAGTCTCCATTAAATGCTTCTCATGCTTGTACAAACAGATCTAGCTCCAGGAGCCATCAATCCAAAACCCTGTTACAGAAGAGTATAATTCCTGATAAACATGGAGTGAGGACACTCAACTACATACCACTAAAGCTGTAGCATTTATGATCTGATTAGAGGAAAAGACTCAGAACAATAGGGGGGGGGGGGGGGATTCCAGAAACAAAACCTGTACATTCATTTCCAATCGAGAATTACACAGGCCTCCAAAAAGGTGCTACATTACCAAAGGGATCCAATGCTTTTGCTTTCTCTTGTTTACTGTAATGCTTTGCATACAAGGCTACCTGAAACATAATTACTATACTAGATGCACAGTTTATTACACACCAGGAATAGAGAACCTATTACACCAGTTTTATCATCACTGCACTAGTTTCCTTTTTATATAACGGACTATAAATGTTATTACCAGGTTTTAAATCTTCATGGCTAGCTGAGTGTATAACAAACTGTGCTCTGAATTGTGCTTTAAGACCATCCAGTGCTCCTCATCTCCACAGTCTATAAAGTATGAAGCTCAAAAAGTGCAGCAAAGATCTGGAACATGTTAGCATTAAATATCCATCAGGTTTATTTTCGGTTTTATTTCAATTTCAGTGAACTTGACTTCTGTTTCCATCTGCGATGATTCTTTCATTTCAGCTTTCTTTTCCTTCTATTTACTGTAATTTGTGGATTTCTTCCTTATTACTCTTTGTATTATGCTTTATTTTCTTTTCTTAGTTTTTAATTTTTGCATTTGATTCTATTTTTGTTTTTTTCATTTTTAGCAATATATCTATTCTTGTTTATGATAGCTGTAATGTGAATTGCCTGTCGAGGTGGGTAGACTAAAAAAAAATAAATAATAAAAATCAATAAATTACAAAAAAGAAAAATATCAGTCCAATAGCTCTAAAAAGACCAAACCGTTGGTGAACATTTTCCCCAGTCATCCATCCTAATGGTTTAAAAGCGGAGATACAGTGCCCACCACTAATATTGACACTTTTGGTAAATATGAACAAAGAAGGCTGTGAAAAAATGGCTTTATTGTTTAGCCTTTTGATCTTTTGTTAAAATGTTTTTGTAAAAACAACTCTGCTCTCATGGACAAACAATTGCAAACAAATTTATTTTAAAAAACCTTTTTAAATATAGGTGTGCAACAATTATTGGCACCCCTATGAACTCTCATGAGAAAAATATATTTGAAGTATACTCCTATTGATATTTTATATTTATTTTTTAGTACAACTGGGTGACTAGTAACAGGAAATTGTTCAACCATGACTTCACAGGGGTAACAACACGAGGCAACACATTCCCAGTTATTCAAAACAATGAATAAGGCCAAGTAATATATTTTGATGTGCAGCAAAAGGTTCTTGAGCTTCACAAAATGGGAAGTGGCGTTAAGAACTCGGGACTGGATGCGTGTCTATATTGTCTCAACACACTGAAGAGGATGGTTCCGCAGAAGGATGGAATTGCAGAACTTCGCTGCATCTTGGGCTCAGAAAGTCTCTACTCTCACCCAAAAAGTAACTCACTCAAGCATCTTCAGTTTGCCAGACACTACTGGAACTTCAAATGGGATCGGGTTCTATGGTCAGATGAAACCAAAATAGAGCTCTCTGGCAATAAACACCAAAGGTCGGTTTGGTGCACACAGAGGTAGCCATATGGAAAAGTAGCTCATGAATCAAAGAGAGCTTTGACTGAATGTCTGCTGTGGTAAAGTCACATGACATGCCTAAAAAAAATTCAAGCTCTTCCAAATATTGAGATTGCTTGATTGCTTTCCATTCATTTCTAAGATCACAATATTATAGAATCCTAGAGGGACTGTCTGGTTATGAAAAGTATCTTGCCATGCATTATCACACTATCAAAATAGAATAGATTAGAACAGATGTCTTTAGTCATACCATGCATGAGGCTTTAGCCTCATCTTTAGCCTCCCTCTATGTGTCACACTGACATTTGCCAGCATTGTTTATGGAAAAATATGTTTGGTAGCACTGGTATGACATAAAATTTTACATTTACATTACATTTATTCATTTAGCAGACGCTTTTATCCAAAGCGACTTTCAAATGAGACACACTCACACCAATGGTAGCAGAGCTTCCATGCAAGGTGCTAGCTTGCCATCGGAAGCAACTTAGGGTTCAGTGTCTTTCCCAAGGACACTTCGGCATGGGATCACCCGGGCTGGGATTCGAACCACCAACCCCACGATTACTGGATTAGTGGACAACCCGCTCTACCGACATTTCTTTTGGGAATTAAAATAAAATATTAATGAGGCATTTAATCAGAACATAGATCATATTGCCTTAAAGGATCATTTGTCAATATCTCTGCTAGCTAGAAAGGAAATATGTGCAATGATGTTACAGTAACGGCACAATTATGTTATCAACTATGCTTGAATAACGTTTGCAGAATTTATAATCAGCTGGAAGAAGTAAAAGCAGCAGCAGAAGAAGCAGCCTTTATTTGTCACACATACAACAGCAGAGTGTAATTCTTTTCTTCACATATCTCTGCTTGTTAGGAAGCTGGGGTAGGAACGTAGGGTCAGCCATGATACATTTACATTTACAGTGGTGTGAAAAAGTGTTTGCCCCCTTCCTCATTTCCTGTTCCTTTGCATGTTTGTCACACTTAAGTGTTTCGGAACATCAAACCAATTTAAAC
>JAFFST010053363.1:4072-9072 GCA_022414735.1 Noturus placidus
TATATATATATATATATATATATATATATATATATATATATATATATATATATATATATATATATACAACGTTGATTATGTTAAAGTTATAGCCGAACTGTTTGTTTTTCGTTCACAGTCATCTGCACATTGGTGCTGTTTATTTCTGGTTCAGAAGGCAGTAAGTGTTATGCTGAGCAACATCCTAATCGCACCACGAGTTTCTATCTTAATGTAACTGGACCTGTGTCTCAGCACTACAGCTGGCGAATTAATGTGAGTATATCAACTGTTGTCCTGTCCATCATATCTCCACTTTGTCCCATGATGGATTTTCTGTTTTATATGTTGTTAAATATTTGTTTAGCTTTCTTGCATCTCTGGTTAGGTTCAGGTCAGTCATGATGTGCAGCTAATCATTTTAAAGATGGACTTCGATTGTAGCAACTAGAACAAAATTATGATATTCTCATTTGCCTACTCTTGTCTCTGATGCATTGCCAATAAGATGTGAAAACATGATTATATAATACAGCATTTCCCAACCTTTTACATTCCCTGCATCCTTTAAAAATGTTTAAAAATGTGTGGCACCCTACACAGACAATAATGCTAGACAGCGTTAGCTACATGAGGGTGAAGTTGATGGTCCAGAAGCATCTGAGGCTTTCCTTTTAAGAAATCTTTCCATATTCTCTTGTGCTACTCACGCATGCATGTTACGCATGCTGACGTTAACGTGCTGCTGACAGTGAGGGGGTCGAGTGGGAGGGAATTTTTATTATTTTTTTACATATTATTTATATATAATATATATTGTTGTTGTTGTTATGAGTGTCTGTGTTCTTATTTCAGACATCAGATATTTATCATATATATACAGTATATACATATACTGTATATATATATATATATATATATATATATAATGTGTGTGTGTGTGTGTGTGTGTGTGTTTGAATTAAACTGCACCAGTTGACCTGACCTGATGTCCCAATACACTTGAATTTACGCTAATGTATATAAGCACTCTTCTAGCATTTAGATAAATTACTGACAAAATTCCATCCACAACTCAGCCACGGAAACAACTACATGGCAGTGAGGTAGCATAAACAAATATTAGGCATTGTCTTTTTTTAACAAATATTTAACATTGTATGTCTATCTGTGTGTATTTAGGGTATTGTTCATGGCAACGAAGATACTTTTAACAATACCACCATTGAGAGCCAAGGTCCTCGTTATGTCAACTTTAAGAGCTGCTATGAGAATGTGACGTACTTCAATATAAATACTGGGGTGAGTAATAAAGTTTAATCATCGTCACATCTTAGACGGTGTAGGAAATGACATCTCCACATCGCACAGACTGAATTCAACACTGACGTTGAAGCATATCAAACCACCCCACCGTTGATTATTTTCGAGTTCAACTTAGTGTGTTTATACCTTATTTATAAGTCGATAAGTAAAAACAGAAGGGCTTTGTAATAACATCCAGACAAGATAGAGAACAAAGACGAAAAGTTAACAAGATGTGTGCTTATGTTATTTAATGACTGAATGTGTTTATCTGTCTCTCTATTTTTTATATACACAGAAAACCATCAACTGTCCATGTGAGTATAATGTTAAAATCATTCAGACTGTAGATCTGCAAGACAAAGGAATTATTTACGATACTGAATCACACAGACAGATGATAGCATGAAAAAGATATTAACAAGATTAAAGCTACCACAAAGGTCTGTTCCTGTTTGGCCATCTAATCGTACTACTCTTTACACTTGCAAGCTGTGCTGTAAAGATGCCTAAAGATTCTGTAAATGTTCCTAATTTATATACTTGGCACCATGCAAATGTTGAAAAGTGTATAACAGGAATGTATATGTGCATATTTAATGAGTCGTTGTTATAGAGTTAATATTCTGCCTTACAGATAACTGTTCTACAGAGCCACTTCCTAAAGGTGAGTATCTTGGTGTTATAGTCAAAGTGATATTCAATGTAAAGAAAAAATTGGTTATCCCTGATAATTCTTCATATGTTTAATGTACTGTAAATAAATACAACTTGGGATATTGATGATTCTTAGTTTAGGGGCATATTATTCACATAGGTTTATGTTTATATTGAATGTGTAGGTGACTGTGTAGGTGATAGCTTGCTGACATTGGTCCTCTTCATTTGTGTACCCCTTTGCAAATCTGTAATTTATCAGACGCAGGTGTATATTGTAAATGGTAAATGGCGCACTTATATAGCGCTTTTTTTCCAAAGCGCTTTACACTGTGTCTCATTCACCCATTCACACACACACTCACACACCAATGGTAGCAGAGCTGCCATGCAAGGTGCTAGCTTGCCATCGGGGGCAACTTAGGGTTCAGTGTCTTGCCCAAGGACACTTCGGCATGTGGTGTCATCCAGGCCGGGATTCAAATCGCTAACCCTACGATTAGTAGATTAGTGGACAACCCGATCTACCGACTGAGCCACAGCCGCCCAGTATATTTTGTTATAGCCTGTCTTATTTAGCCTGTCTTGATTGGGGGTGCATTAAAAATATCTGGGTGGGTTTACAATCATTATATAATATTTGTATCATAATGAAAATCTGCAGGCTCCTTGCCATATATTTTGTTTAAATTGGATTTTACTTCACATTTTGACACTGCCATTCATGGGAAAAGAATACTAGTTAAATAATTTGACTTGAGTCCAACTCGGCCCCTTTTGGACTCAGACTTGGACTCGGTTGGTTAAGGACTTGGTTTCAACTCGAACTCGACAAAGGTGGACTCGAACCCAACACTAATTTATAATATACATTTGTTTCTATAATAGGCCTATATTGTTATATTGTTTACATTTTTCCAGGAATACTGCACCAGAGCTCAGTAATTAAGGTTGGATGTGCTGTGGGCATTCTCTGTGCTGTTGTTTTCATCGTCATTGTGGGGAAGAGGCAAAAGCTTCAAAGGTATGCCACTCACATAGCTCTCACTTATTCTTTAAATTCCTTATTCTTTAGAGACTTTTCTCTCTAATAGAAATGGTTAAAATTAACATTGTAACATATGTTAATGTGGCATGCTCTGTGTACAGATGTTTTCAAAATATAAGAGATTCCTGGTGCAGATGGAACTACAGACAAGCAGGGCATGACCCCATGGTGTGTAGGGCAGAACTGGTGCCCAACAACATTTCCCAAACTGCCTCACTGCCTACAAACATGGCCACCTTGGACTCCAACTCCCAACATGCAAATTCATTGTCTGTCATGTCACAGCAAACCAATGACTACATTTCTCATACTGCATGGCGGCCTACAAACATGGCCTCCATGGACTGCAATTCCAAGAACACTCACACACACAGAGAACACTCATACTAATCACACACACTTGCATACAATCTCACACACACTTACAACCACAGTATAAATGAGACTTTGTGAACATTTAGACTATGATAAATATTACATGAGTTTTCCGTATACCAAGCGTTTCTTATAGGTTCATGTGGCATTGTCTTGATCTCGTTCTCGCCCATGTTCTTGATTCTGGTTTTGCCTCATTCATGCCTGTTTTCCAATCGCCTGACCCTTTGCCTGTTTTTTGACCATGCTATTGTCTGATGTTTTGGATTTGTCTGCCTGCCTCTCTTTAAATAAAGCTAGCGTCCTTTACGTTTATTACCTGACTCTGTTATGTTCACAATCAAAAGTCTACTGAACACACAACCCTGGAATCAGTCACAACTGTAAGCAGTGTGAGCATGAACTCCTTTCATGTTCCCGTTTTACATGTTATAGAATATAGTTCTATTAACAGCCTGCGTCATTACGTCACAGCGCCACGCTGTCCGAGGTTATTATTTATTTATTTTTATGAACACTTCAAGTGCAGTAAATTATTTGTCATGCTGTATGTTCAAATAGGCGACTGCTTGAAGTCTTGGGCTACGTCCCAAACCGTGTACTCACCTATTATATAGTAGCCGAGATACATGTATTTCACCTGTAAGTATGTGGTTTGGGACACAGCCATGCTCTCTTGGTTGCCGTAAAATGGTTGAGCACTGCCGTGTGTGTACATGCCTTGTCACAAAATGCGGTGAAAACTCCTACACGACAGTAATAATGTGATTAAGATGTTTACATGTCTGTAATACACTTTGATAATGTGACTAAAACAGGAATACTCCACATGTCTTAATTCCATATGTGTTTACTTCGAGTATGACTTTAATTGGATGTGATATTTAGGATTGATATTTGTTATATGACCCTAAGCTTATTTGTGTTTATCATGATTTGTGTACCCCTCTTTGGTTCTGATTTGTGTATACATTTCTTCTGTATACATTTAAACACTGGATGTAGGGCTTGGCTGCCATTTTAGTTGTGTGTGGTGTTTGTGGTTTTGGGTTAGATTGGGAGGAAGGGAAGCAGGTTTGTTTTCATCTCTTATCTATTCATTTATTTTCATTATCATTTATTTTCTTTATTTGTATATGTAAGCCATCTTCATGAATATCCACCATTAGAAACTGGCCAACATGGTATCCATGGGAGAGCTGCAATGAGAAAGTCAGTGCTATCCAAGAGGAATATAAATCCTCATCTAACATCTTCCAAAAAACATCTGGATGGCCTCCAAGCCCTTTGGGCTCATGGACTGAGGAGTCAAAAATTTCACTTTTGGAAGACGTGTGTCCCATTACATCTGGTAACCTGGTACATCTGGTAACCACTATAGCATTCTGGCTTTGTTTCATACATACTGTTGGACAGTGTTACAATTGTGCAATAGTGTTTTCATGATGAACAAAATTAGCTTTCGTTTTTTTAAATAAAATGTATGGTTTTAATATCTAAAGTCACTAATGAATTTCCTCAATACCAAAATATCGAAAGGTACACACAAAAAGCATACGCTGTGATCAAAAGTGTCATTTTTATGTTACTCAATAAGTCTTTGTAAATGCTTAGCCCTAATCATAATTTCATAAAC
>JAFFST010053363.1:23316-49246 GCA_022414735.1 Noturus placidus
TCCTTGCTGGAGCTGCTACCCCCGCGACCCGATTACGGATAAGCGGTTGAGGATGGATGGATGGATGGATGGATGGATGGATGGATTTTTTTTAATAATTAAGTTTTGAAGAAGTCGCTCGGTTTAATTTAACATTTGTAGGATCACTAACTTATAATTTGTCAGCAAACTAAGCTTGTTTTAAAGGGTAAAGGTGCTTTCTTTATTTGGCCTATACTGAGCGCACGCGCACGCGCACACGCACGCACACGCACGCACACACACACACACACACACACACTACAGCTCTTTTCGCCCCTGTACACGGGCATGTGTGTGAGATATAGATGGTGATAATAATAATAATAATAATAATAATAATAATAATAATAATAATAATAATAATAATAATATTTCATGGTTTCTAAATGCGCTGCGTTCACTTTCGTTCAAGTTCACTAGAACCATTCTAGAGTAGGCGGAGCCTAATAACAGTCAACTCTCATTGATTAGTGAGATTTGGATAGACAGCTGGAGTGTCTTCTGAGCAGGAGAAGGTGGGTGCCGATCATGAACACGTGAATAGCTAAGACGCACGAATATACTGACAAAGTAAGTAAGTAGGTCATTTCCTCTACAAGTACAAACACTTTAACGATACAGAGAATCGCATCCAGAACACTCTTCTACTTCCTGGTCAGGAACAAATCCCAACCCAAAGCGCACACACGCTCCAACAGGATCTCTCACGTTGTGGTGCAGAGTGAAAATAAACAGCCTGTCAACATGTTCGGTAAGATTCTTTTCGTTTCTCTCTCATCTCTCTCTATTTTGCTAATAGACGTGTTGATTAGACGATATAATACCCTAATAGTTTAGATTTGGAAGAACATGACTTGTGAGGCAGTATGTATGAAACTATTTCTGTGTCCATCGGTACTTTATATATTGTATCCAAATCTATTTTGTTCTAACGAAAATACAAAGCTATAGACTGCTCCTAGACAGGGGCTTTACCTGGACTGTTATTCACCCGAGGCTGATTCGTCTGCATGCATGTTTAAACCAGCTCAGCCACTACACCACGTTTTGTGTTATGGAAGCTGCTATAACTTATCTGTCAATATGACATGATCAGAAAATGTTGGACTTGCCTCGGGTGTTATCACTGCTTGTAAGCCTAGTAGATCCATAAAATATAAAACTTTTCTTACTAGGCGTCGTAAATGGTAAATGGCGCACTTACATAGCGCTTTTATCCAAAGCGCTACACTGTGTCTCATTCACACACACACACACACACACACACACACACACACACACCAATGGTAGCAGAGCTGCCATGCAAGATGCTAACAAGTCATCGGGAGCAACTTGGGGTTCCGTGTGTTTCCCACGGACACTTGGGCATGTGCAGATATGTGGGCCAGGAATCGAACCGCCGACCCTACGATTAGTGGACAACCCGCTTAACCACCTGATCAACAGCCTTCCCATGTCAAGTTCATTATATTTCCTTATGCTCTACTCATATCATACGGGAACTTATTTACACAGATTGTTTTTCTGCTCAGCATCAGAGGATGTTCAGTTTGCACTAAATAAACTAATAAAACAAAGCGCATAGTTTTTTTTGTTTGTTTGTTTGTTTGTTTTTTTTAAAAAGGAAGTAAAAAAATCATTACCCTTCTTCCATTGCAACTTCCGTTAAAACGAATGAATGAAAATGAATGAAAAAAACACAGACTGCCGACTACAGAGCTGAGCACTATAATTCAACCTACTTTATTATTATTATTATTATTATTATAGATTTTATTATTAAAATAAAATCTGTACTACATTATTTCTTCACGATCTGAACTCCCAGTCACAAAGATCACAAAACCATCAAATATCAATGGGATTATTGAGGAAATTAATGACTCTTCGCTTACCTCAAATGAAGTCCATAAATCCAGATGTGTTAAGCGTCCATTCTGTTTAAGCCACTGGTTAAGCGTATTTATTTTTTACTTTTATTATTGTTATTTTTATTTTTTTTTGTTTTTTGTTATTTTTATTTTATTTTTTATTGTTTATTTTTATTATTGTTATTTTTATTTTTTATTTATTTTATTTTATTGTTATTTTTATTTTAGATTTACAAGAATAGCGAAGCTGACAATACATGTGTCATTCGTGTTACGTGATGAAAAATGAAACTGAAAGAGATCAGAAAGCTGCTGACGAATCAAACGGAATAAATCCAATGCGTAAGATGGCCATGGTGACGGTGACACAACGGTGAAATACCCACACACTAATTTATTCACAAAGTAAAAGAGCTGAATAAAAAAAAACCCCGGAAAAACATATTTACTTCTTTGTCATAATAAGAAGAAGAATAGTTAATAATAATAATGATAATAACGACAATAATAATAATAATAATAATAATAATAATAATAATAATAAGAAGAAGAAGAAGAAGAAGAACAACAACAACAATTATTATTATTATTATTATTATTATTATTATTATTATTATAGCCTACTACTACTGCTACTACTACTAATAATAATAACAGGGATACTACTAATAATAATTCCCTTGCCACTGTCGCTACCTGCTTTCTCAATAGGGATAAATTCACACACTTAAAATCTGTATCCTGTATTTATATCTTTCTTTAAAGCTGCTCTGAGACAATGTCCGTTGTAAAATTTAATTAACACTTATTATTATTATTATTATTATTAGTAGTAGTAGTAGTAGTAGTAGTAGTAGTAGTAGTAGTAGTAGTAGTAGTAGTAGTAGTAGCATTACTACTATTATAATTATTATTATTACACATTTGTTTAGTGGTTGTTGTAACTGTCGCTGAGAACATGTATGGGTTTTCTTTCTTTGTGCCTTTGTGGTATTTATTTGTTGTGTTTTTGTTGTTACAATAGTGTAATGTTAATATTATAATTTGTCTATGGGAGTTTGTTTATAAGGGTTGCAGAAATGGTGACACTTGCAGGTTGAACTGGTGAGCTGTATTTGATTTAGGTCACTGCTGTCATGTGATTGGCTTAAACAATGGCAGGGCAGGGTGAGCATACTGTTTTTGGTGCTACACTGTGCTTAGAGTTATCTGCAAAAGAAGAGAAAAATTTAAACAGTAAAACATTACAGCAACTCCTAAATCTTTAGTTGGAAGGCGCACACGGTACGTTGGGTTGTGATGTTGTGTGTTTCATGTTTGTAATGTGATGGTACAATATGTTAATGTATTATGTATTTTATTTCAGTTTTTCACGGTGTTTGGAAAAGGTGTTTTAAAGAGTTTTAAGTAATAAAGGAAACTACAAACATCAGTTGAAGCGTACGTTTAATCAGACAAGAAGAATATGTTTGGGAGCAGCTACAGTTGTTGTCCTTTTTAAAAGCCCATAATTAGGCCTAGCTTGTATGACCTGTCATGTATATCAGAGAAGGAACTCTGAACTACAGTTCCCAGCAGCCACTGAACCTCACTGCATCATAGTCACATGACCACCTGTACCTAAATTAGATCATGTTAAGGAGCACTTGTGTATATAGAAACAGTTTGCACTGCACGCCATGTCTTACGTTTGTCTTCCTTTGCCATTGTCTATGTCGCTGTGTTTATGGTCTTTGTTTCATGGTTATTCTTTGCCTTAGTGTTTTGCTGCCTTTTCATAGTAGGCCTTGCGCTCTGTCATGATCTGGAGGCAGAGACGGATGCAAGAGCAGATTAGAATTTTAATCCGATTAGACATACTGGATTATTCTTTTTCAGAAATAGATCTATTTTTTAAAATTCATACTGAATACTATTCATTCGCAATATTCCTACATTTGTCTGGTGTGGCTTGTGTCTCGTTGTAATAAATGATAAATGATAAATGATAAATAACTCAACATGTGCTGGAAACAGTAATGTAAGAATTGTGTTAAGTAACAGTACAAATGAATGAATGAGTGAATAATATAATGTTTTTCAATTTTAATTGAAAAAAACGGAAAGACCAAAAGGGGGATTGTGAATTAAATCATTTTGGCAGGCCATACATACTGGCAGGCCTGTATGTAGAATTCAGAGGCACCTGGGCACAAAGTTTTATTTATTACCTTATTTTTTCCTTAAAATGGTAATTTTTTTCTATGTTCTACTGTGAATAACACATGGGTTTATGAGATTTTCAAATCACTGCATTCTGTTTTTATTTACATTTTACACAGCGTCCCAACTTTTTTGGAATTGGGATTGAACAATGTCCAGGTATTTTATAAAGAAAATAAACAACTGTAAGAAAAGTGGTGAGGTCTGCCACTGTTATTTCTGTTTCCTGTGAGGGTGACTCATACTGTGAGCTAATCGCTGAATGGTTGTTTGAGATCTGCTGATTCTGTGGTGAAAACGTCACTATTCTTTTCAATTTTTTTTTTACTCTTTGTGTTTATGTTTAGAAAGGCTTCTATAAAATCCAAATTGTTAGAGTGAAGTCCTTATCCTCGGTGTTACAGCAGCTATAAATTGTACTGAATTAGGGAGAGCTGCATCTTATCTGCACCATGCACGCACAAAACCATGCATACGTTGATAAATTATACTCTGGTCCATAACACAGGCTATCAAAGATGTGGTCTAATCAAAGTTAATTTGTGATAGTCATATTAATATGAGTTCATTGCCGTCAATCCACAGTGAAAGGGGCTGGCACTTGGTCATCATCATTCATTTACTTGTACTATTTAGGTCTACATTTATTTTAATATAATATTTGTTTAACAAACTGATAACCCTGTTAATGACACTCTAGGCAAACCAATTTAATCCCATTAATGGCACACTAGGCATGACACATTTATGGCATTTGGCAGATCCCCTTATCCAGAGCAACCTACAGAAGTGCTTTGAAGACTCTATCAATAGAACTATCTAGGGGAAGTTCATTCCACCACCTACAGTCCCCTCCAAAACTATTGGAATGGTAAAGCCAGTTCATTTATTTTCGTTTTAGACTGAAGACATTTGGGTTTGAGCTCAAAAGATGGATATGAGACGAGAGTTTAGAATTTCAGCTTTTATTTCCTGGTATTTATAAGTAGACATAGAACACAGTGAATTTTGCATCAGACCACCCAATTTTTAGGTGAGCAAAAATATTGGAACTGATAGATGTTTCTTGTTACCCAAGTGTGTCCTGAAAGATTGATTGATTAACCAATAAATAGTTCTGAACAAATGCTCTTCGTTTCACTTGTGAAGACTGCATTTGTTGTTAAAAAGGATAAGCCAACATGAAGGTCAAAGTGCTGTCTATGGGAGAAAAGCAAGCCATTTTGAAGCTGAAAAAAAGAGGAAAAATTTATCAGAGGCATTACACAAACAATGGGCATAGCCTATACAACAACTCATATCTATCTTTTGATCTCAAACCCAAATGTCCTATATGGTGTATATGTCGGAAATTAAAATCAACCTTTAAGTCAAAAATAAAAATCTTCAGAGATTGAGAGTTTTGTGGAAGTCAAAATCAAAGAAACTTTATTGGAATCCAACAAAGTGCGACTGTCTGCAGTATGGCGTGTGATAAGTGCTTTAAGGTATTAGGGTCCTGGTTCGTTTTTTGGCTTTGAAGGCAAGCATCAGTGTTTTTGTAGACATGTCAAGAGAAAATTGAGGTAGTCCAGTCTCAAAAAGGCAAGGAACTGAACAAGCACCTGTGTGGATAGAAATGGACGAATCCTTCTGATGTTGTGAATGAAAAGTCAGCATTAGCATTTCAGATCATCAATGTGAGAGGAAAAGGACAGTTGTTTGTCCATGGATACCCCAAGGTTGTGTGCAGTGACAGAAGGTTTATACAGTTTATACAGTCATGTGAATAAATAAGATATTTTTAAATCCTTTGCCAGACTCATAGGCCTCCACAACCTTTTTTTCTGAAGGCCTTACAGAACTCTTTAGATCTTGTAATGATGACACCACACACCTCAATAGCAAAGGGAACACCAGACACTAGATATGAGAGGAGTATAAATAAGACAGGTTCCACCTGGGTGGTTGTGTATCAGTTGGTAGAGCGGGTTGTCCACTAATCGTAGGGTTGGCAGTTCGATTCCCAGCCCACATGACTCCACATGCCGAAGTGTCCTTGAGCACCTCGAGTCCTTGACTCTGAACCCCAAGTTGCTCCTGATGGCAAGTTAGCGCCTTGCGTGGCATCTCTGCTACCATTGGTGTGTGAGTGTGTGTGTGAATGGGTGGATGAGACACAGTGTAAAGCGTTATTTATTAAAATCAAGCGTATGTAAACTTTTGAACGGGGTAATTTTTATAAATTCAGCTACTAAATTGTCTTGTGGACTATATGTAAACATGTTATGTGAAATAGATTATTCAGGACAGAACTAACTAAACAACAACATGGGATTTTTATGATCGCTCTTATTTTGTTAACAGTATTAAGATTTTGCAGATTCTGCATGGGATATGATAGGGGTGTGCAAACTTCCGACCACAACCGAATCAATTACTCTATTAGTACATATTTACGCAGTTGTCATCCTTGATCATGTACTTTAACACACACAACAAGGTAGTGTATAGAATATGAAACTCAACCATCATCAAAAATCACTGTGCAGCCATTATTTTCTTATAGAATGCGCTGCACTATCGCACTTTCAGCTGTCTGTCAACCTATATGTTTCACGTCTGTACACTCCTATATTGTTTCCTAGTCTTGTGTATTTTAGGACTTTTCTACACTACTGGGAGTTGCGAACCAAATTTCACTGTACTTATACGATGACAATAACAATACTCTAATATAAAATATAAATAAATAACAAACTGCCATTTTGCAATTAAAAAGAGTAGCATTCTTATGCTAAATTCTCCATAGAAATCTATTCTTCCAAAAAAAAAAAAACAATCTATTTAGTCTGTATCGATATACTTGTTTCTGGACAGGTCAAACCGAACAACTGCAAGCGTCTAAAACTCAGGCTTTTGCAATGGCTTCAGTCTTCTGTGGACATAGCACCGTCAAACAATTTCATTTAATCAACTATGTGACCACACTGACTTCTAATGAGCAGCTAATTAACTCTCAAAATAAAAAAAATAACCATCTTTCTGTTCCAATACAGACAGAATTTACATTAGTAATCATCATCTAAGTCTATATGCATTATATTTGAATAATATATTTGAGATATTAAAGCAAATGTCCTATCTGCAGCAAATTCGCGGACATGTGTAGGTCTTTTAACAAACACATCTCTGAGGAGTGACAGAAGGAGAGAGAAAGAAAATGGCAAATACAATTGCATAAAAATATGTTTAAAAAATAAATAAATAAACATACTGATCCTGATGCAGCTATAGGAATTGATTAATGCTGAGGACGAAAGATTATTTAGCAACACACAAAACTATTAAATGTGTTAAAGCGTTACAATTCGCAAGCATTTGTCATCTAAAAACATCAAATAAAAAGTAACCTCATGTGACTGTAATCATTAAACTGTGAGACACATTTAAAGTGCTACATAAGTGCACCATTTAACATTTACCACCTTCACTCCCTAAGCAGGGTCTAATCACTGGCACCCAATCTTCAACACCTGATTCTAATTTTAAGTATTTTAAGGTGTGATAAATGTAAGGGTGTACATATTTTTTCCATGTGATTCTCTTTTTTATTCATTTAAATTGTAAAAATTACTAAAATGTCAATTTTATGTGTCATTTGATAGTGTGTCAGCGTTATTAATAGGCACTATTTTAAAGAAGATCAAATGTTTGCCTGTTCCAATATGGCAAAGAAAACTGAACAAATTTCCATGGAGTGTAATTATTTTTCATGTCTGAATATGTACATGTAACTAGTAATGTGCTCTAGAGATAAATTTTTGTTCCAAGGCGCTAGAACCATCCTGAGATGAGATATTGAGGTTTCTGTAAACAGCTGTATAACCAAAATTTGTTGTGTGCCTTGACACAAAGATTGCACCAATAGTTCACGCAACCATCTTTTTTGGTATATGCAAATTTTTCAGTAAATCTGAGTAAGAACCACTAATCACTCAAAGTCCTGTTTTCCCTCATAATAGCAAGCTACTATACACATTGTGATTTTGCAATTTACTGCCATAATAAATTATTTACAATGCTTTTATGTCAAAGCTCAGAGCAGGTCTATGTACACTAAATCAAATCGGTAATCTTCTTATAACAATCAATGCTTACTTGTCAAGATAGTAATCAGACAAGTCACATTTGCTTAGTTACTGCCTTCTAGTCCTAATTTGCATCCATAATTTGGTTTGTGTGGTTTTTTGGGGTTGTTTTTTTTTTTTTGCTACATAGGCTCCCATAGAAATATGAATTTTAACAAATTGAACATTGAAAGCCAGCTACTCTGATTTTCATCCCCTGAAGATAGACATTTATGTCATTTATGTTATCTAGGAAATATAGATTTTCCTGTCAGACATTACCCCAGTTACTCCAGGAGCCTTTTTTACACTTTCCGTCACTGGCCACTGAACAACTTATAAAAACTGGAAAAGGTAGATTCAACCAAAAAAAAAAGCCACATCATTTAATTGATAGTGAAACTGGTGTATAGAAAATTCTAATGGTTTCACAAACTTTCAAGCACCACTGTATACATAGTGTTTTACAATACTACTTACTCAGTATTTATTAGTCATCCATACAAATGTTAATCATTACCATAGTTAAAACCTTCATGGGTGAAATACACAACGCATTCATGATGACATCATTATGGTAACGGTATAACAAGAATGGAAGTACTTGTTTATATCATCTGATTAATTATCATATCGTGTGCGGTAATACTTATGGGAGGTTATTGTTTGCTTATGGGAAAAATGTAAGAGATGACTTCTAAGAACATCAGTAATGCCAGTAATACAAAGAGTTCATTCAGGAACAGTTATGTGAGATGAATTAAGTAACCCTATGAAGAAGTCATGACACATGACTTTACTATGGAAGTGGCAAAAGAAGTAGTAAAAATCCATCTAGTGGAAAATCTCACTTTTAGTTGTTTTATCTTGTATAAAAATCAATAGTTCTCATAAAACTGTCTTCCATTTATTTTGGACATTGTTTCTATGGCTATTATTGGTATGGAATCTTGGTGGGGAGGAATATTGTCAAAGCATATTCTCTGACAAAATGTGGTCTCCATATTAAGTATATTGAGGCCTATATTCTTGGCAACATAACATCTTCGAGTCTTTGTTTTTGCTCCACGTGTGTTAAATGCAAGGAGGAAGTGTGCTGTATTTAAGTTCAAATGAATTAATTAACAGCTCATGGAAGCAGTCACTGGTGCTAATTTAATAAACTCTCCCTTAGACCCAATGTGCAAAAGAGTTTTCCAGGACATTACAGGTGCATCCCAAAAAATTAGAATATCGTGTAAAAGTTTGTTTTTCCATAATTTAATTCAAAAAGTGCACCTTTCATATATTCTTCATTCAGTACACATAAAGTGAAATATTTCAAGCCTTGTTTTGCTTTAATCTTGATGATTACAGCTTACAGCTCATGGAAGTTAGATATTGGAAAAATCCAGTACCTCAAACATATTAGAATAAAGAATTTATAATACAGAAATGCTGACCTGAGAAGATCTCTAATCAGCGAATGAACTCAAAACACCTGCAAAGGTTTCCTGATCCTTTCATCTCTCAGTACACACACTTTTCTGATGAAAGTAAATGTTGCATTTCATTTGGAATCAAGGTCCCCGAGTCCGGAGGAAGAGAGGAGAGACACAGAATCCACGTTGTTTGAAGTCCAGTGTGAAGTTTCCAGTCAGTGATGATTTCGGTGCCGTGTCATCTGCTGGTGTCGATCCACTGTGTTTTCTCAAGTCAAGAGTCGATGCAGCGTCTACCAGGAGATTTTAGACCACTTCATGCTTCCATCTGCTGACAAGCTTTATGGAGACGCTGATTTCCTTTTCCAGAATGACTTAGCACCTGCCCACAGTGCCAAAACTATTAGTAACTGGTTTACTGATCATGGTAATACTGTGCTTGATTGGCCAGCCACCTCGCCTGACCTGAACCGCAACGAGAATCTACGAGAGACACCAGACCCAACAATACAGACGATCTGAAGGCCGCTATCAAAGCAACCTGGGCTTCCAGAACACCTCAGCAGTGCCACAGGCTGATCGCCTCCATGCCACGCCGCATTGATGCAGTAACTCGTGCAAAAGGATTAAAGCCCTGACCGAGTATCGAGTGCATAAATTAACATCATTTTCAGAAGGTCGACATTACTGTATTATAAATTCTTCATTGTAATATTTTGAAATACTGGATTTTGGATTTTCATGAGCGGTAAGCCATAATCATCAAAATTTTATTTTAAAAAGGTGAAATATTTCATTTTATGTGTAATGAATCTAGAATATATGTAAGTTCCACTTTTTGAATTCAATTTTTAAAAAAAAATTACTTTTCCATGATATTCAATTTTTTTGAGATACACCTGTAAGCTGATCAATAGGAATATATGATACAATAATCAGACCACAGCTTATCATAGTTTATTCATTCATAGTGAGAAAGAACTGAAACTAAGCTCAGTAACCGAAAAAAAAGAACGATTCACCAGCAGGATGAATTGAATCGGCACAGTCATTTTCATGGTTTGTCACTGGACTAATACAGCAGAGGAATATGGCCTAAATATAGTAGAATGACACATAAGTGGCAATTGTGACAACAAATGTGTAGCAGTAAGCAGCCACATTATCCGTGCTTTACAAATTTGCAGTTTTTCATAAGTATTTCTTTTTTTTATTTATTTTTTTTTATCTACCTAGCCTGCTAGGTTGAAATGTTATACTTTTATTGTGGCAGTTGTATATAACATTTTACCATCAAAAATGTTTTAGTTGTGCTGTCTTTTTTTTTGACAAAGGAGGCCATCTAGTGGCCAAATGGTTGTACTGCCAAGGAGAAAACACAATATGCTTGATTAAAGTGTGTAAGAAAAACAGTTTACACTGAATTTAACTAACTCTCTCTCTCTCTCTCTCTCTCTCTCTCTCTCACTCTCTCTCTCTCACTCTTTCTCTCTCACTCTGTGTGTGTGTGTGTGTGTGTGTGTGTGCGCGCGCGTGTGTGTGCGTGTGTGTGTTTGTGTGTGTGTCAGCTTTATTTGTACTGCTGAATGTGATGACGTCCCCGATGCTGTCTGTACCTGTAACTGAGCATCAGTGCACAACACTGCATGATGGCCAAGCTCGCTGTGACCTGCCGTCTTCCATCGTGAAAGAAATGTCTGACCCCACCTGCCACATCAATTGGAATATTGATGTAATTGCCTGATCAACTCTGTAACTTTAGATTCCTCCTAAATGTCATGTTCATAAAACATCCTGCTCTTGGATTAGGCCAATCAGACTAAAACATACCTAAAAGTGGTCTAGTTAGGATCTGTGATCATCTATTTGGCTGAATGAATGTAGTGGTGGCACCAATTCTATAACAGCAAAAAACTGAACAGAAGAATTGGATTTTTAAATGTGGTTGTTTTTTTTTTTTTGTAATTGGAAATGTTTATATATATAAAGACTCGGTTGTATTTTTATTTTTTGTTTGTATTTTTTTTGTTAGGAAAGACTTTTAAGCTAGTCATACTTTATAATTACTTGTTTATTACTTATTAATTACTTATACCATGGTCTGTCTGAATATTGAATACTCAGTTCTGATTGGCTGGAAGGTGCATTCAAACCACAGGGACAGTGTCCTCCACTAATACTGGCACCCTTGGTAAATATGAGCAAAGAAGGCTGTGAAAAAACTCTACTCTCATGGATATCAAACTATCGCAACAAAACAGGTTTATAAAAAATAAAAATAAAAACTTTGTTAAATATAGGTGTGCAACAGTTATTTGCACCTCGGACAGGAACTTGGCTTGAGAGGCCGTCTCTTCGACCCCGGCGACACTGGGGAGGTCGTCACCATGTTGACCTCCGACTGAGGCTTTGGAGTTGATACTACCTCATGGGTCTCGAGCTGGAACGCTGGGGAGGAGGTCACTATGTTGACCTCCATCTAGGTTTCTGGAGCTGAAGTCACCACATTGACCTCAAACAAGTGTTCAGCCGGTGAGACCACTTCACAGGTCTTCTGCTGAAACTCTGGGGAGGAGGTCATCATGTTGACCTCCATCTGGGGTTCTGGAGCTGAGACTACTTCACAAGTCTCAGGTTGGAGCTCTGCAGATGAAGTCGCCACGTTGATGTCCAACTGGGGTACTAGAGCTGAGACTACTTCGTTGGTCTCAGGTTGGAGCTCTGCAGATGAAGTCTCCACGTTGATGACCAACTGGGGTTCTAGAGCTGAGACTACTTTGCGGGTCTCAGGTTGGAGCTCTGCAGATGAAGTCTCCACGTTGATGACCAACTGGGGTACTAGAGCTGAGACTACTTCGTTGGTCTCAGGTTGGAGCTCTGCAGATGAAGTCTCCACGTTGATGACTAACTGGGGTTCTAGAGCTGAGACTACTTTGCGGGTCTCAGGTTGGTGCTCTGCAGATGAGCTCGCCACGTTGATGACCAACTGGGGTTCTAGAGCTGAGACTGCTTCGTGGGTCTCGTGCTGGAGCTCTGCAGGTGAGACCACCTTGTGGCTCTTAAGTTGGAGCGCTGGAGATGAGATTGCCACGTTGTCCTCTGGCTGGAGCTCTGTAGATGAGACCACCTCATCGATCTCATGTTGGAGCTCTGGGGAGGATGCCACTTTGTTGAGTTCTGGGTGGAGCTCAGCAGGTGAGACCACCTCATAGGTGTCAGGTTAGGTTCCTGTTCAGGCGCCATTTGTAAGGATCCATCTAGATCCTCACGGATTGCTCAGGAAAATTAATATAACTCAGCCGGACATGAAGTGAAAGTGCTGTTCTTTGTTTATTACAGGAAGAGGATTACATTAGAAGAGGATTTAACTGAGTAAAACATCCCAAAATTGGTACATGAGACCGCGTGTCAGCACAAGATGTCAAGTTCACAGAGAGAGAGGGAGAAGAAGGGCGGCGACCATGCCCCTTGACCCCATATGACATCATCATAGCCAATCATTACAGTGGTCATTAACAGGCAGTAGGTCAGGCGGTCGTCAAACGGGCATAAACAAGACAAAACAAGAATCAAGAATGAGGGCGAGAACAAGATCAAATCAATAACACATGAAACGAGAAACAAATGCTTGGTATGCGGCAACTCATGTAATACTTCGCGGTGTACAAGATATATGAGGGGTTTCAATAACAACCTTAATCAGGGGTGAAACACAAAACAGCTGAAAATAATGTTGACCCATAAGGGAAACAACCATGACAATACAGGGGCAGACACAAAACATTAACCATAACAAATGCACATGTCAAAAGTAAAAAAGTCAGTGTCACTGAAGACCCAAAAGCGTGCGCTCGCTTCAAGCTCGCGCTTTGAACTCACACATCGAACTCACAGCTCGGGTTTCCAAGCACGCTGCATGCTACAGCGCTTGCTCGAACGGAAATCGTGACAATCTTGATGGACAAAACGTGTTAGGATTGTCAACTTTTGTTGATCACAGAGTTTATTTTTTGCAAAAATCCAAAAGTCCATGTGAAAATCCTATTTGGTTTTTGTCGAGGGAACCGGTGTGACACTAACTTCCGGGGTTCCAGTACAAAATGACGTCATCCCTGCACTGCTCTATTGGGTGATTTATCTGCGGCTCTCCTCCTGTAGACACTGTTATTGCCTTTTCTGCATACGCCTGAATTGTTTTCATTTGGTTGCATATTGTTATATTGGATTACATATTTTCAGTTGGTTGATTGCATTTTTATTTTTACTTATCATATATTTTGGGTACAATTGAATTTATATTTTGCTTCTACGAGATGATGCACTTTAAGGATCAGTCTAATTTGATGCAAAGATTTGTACATTAGCAGGAATGTAGAAAAACATGGAGGTGAAAGCAGCGGTCTGTTTATTTAAATGTGAAAGTGCAATAAAAAATATTTTGTCCCTAAAATCAATGAATAATTGTGATAAATAATCGCGATCTCAATATTGATGAAAATAATGATCATTATGGCCATAATCTTGCAGCCGTACTCAGACATTTGGCAAGACCTTCATGTTACTAAGTTCACTGATCTACTAGATCAAGGTTAATGGAATTTTTTCCATTACTCAGCTGCAGACCATAATATTGATTTCACGTGATGTAATCCTACAGACACAGCTACTATTTAGAGAAAGCTTCTGTCTACATGTTTTAACCCCTCCCTTTCTTTTTTCCTTCTTTTGATTTCTTCATCAGAACACCCCAGTGGCCAGTTATGCCAACGGAATGCTTGATTATAAATACCCAGTTATCGCTGCTACAATGGAATCAGTCACAGTCGCTGGGTACAATGGCTCCCTGGTCTGTGACTTCTCCTGCCCTAAAACTGATGTATGTGATTTATTTATCATTTATCATTTATTTATAATTCAAATGCCCTAATATATAATACTAGTAATACTGTCCTACTGTCCTAGTACATAATTTATGTCATAATTATGATCTTTGTTCTAATTTTCTAACAGCTGCAATTGTCTAATAAATGTCAGCAATGTAGTTCTTTACACGTACACAGCTGCTTTTGGCTTTCAGTATTGAGTTTGATTGTTTCCTTTGTGTTGCAGGTAACCAAGTCACTTTCATTTTCGTGTAAGTTTCTTTTTTCTTTTTTTGATAAAGGTTTCTTTATTAACATTTTTCAACTTAAACATATCCAGCAAAATAAACAAAACAAAACAACCCCCCTCCCCCAGTGCCAGACACAGAACATACATAGTACATGTTACAAAGCCAGACTACCATAGAAAAGAAGAGAGCAAAAGAAACAAAATCATAGACAATTAACACATAATACTGTCAGCATCCACTTCCCTCACAAAGAACAGAAAAGGTTGCCAGATTTTGTAAAATTTCCCCTGACAGTGTACCTAATCTTTTCCAACTTAAGATGACGCATGACTTCCCTGACCCAATGACTATACACTGGTGGAGCAGAATTCTTCCATCAAAACAATATTAATCTCCTGGCCAGGAGAGTACAGAATCACATCATACTGGTCTCACACCATCTGAAAGGAGAATTCTCCAGGGTCACCCCAAACAGTGCAATAAGAGGGGACGGCTGTACTACACTTCCCAATATTCTAGTAAAGGTATCAAATATATATTGCCAGAATGTGTACAGCTTCGGACAAGTCCAGAACACATGCAACAGAGTGGCTGGGGCCTGTCTGCATCAATCACATGTGGGATCAATGCGGGAATAAATCTTTTATAGTCTAGTTTTGGACCAATGCAGATGGTGAACAATTTTAAATTGGACAACCGTGTGTTTGAGACACATGGAGGAGGAGAAAATCCCCTTGATTACCTTGCACCAATCCGTATCAGAAATTGATTCGCCCAAGTCCGTCTCCCATTTACTCTTAATTAGCAAGGCATAGATCTTTATAACTATGTGTAACCCACACCCCGAGATACTTGAATTTCTTTAGACAAATTGTGAAAGGAAATGAGTCCAGGGGTACCTGTGGGGCCCCCTCCCCAACCGGCATCAGCTCACTTTTTTGAATATTTACCTTATAGCCCGATATTCTACCGAAAACCTCGAGTAGGGTCATTAGTTTAGGGAGACTCTGAAGGGGCTGTGAGATGAACAAACACATATCATCCTTGTACAAAGCAACTTTATGCTCTATCCCCGCATGCCGGATACCCATAATGCCAGTATTCTGTCTTAGCTCTACAGCCAATGGCTCCATCGCCACAGCAAATAGCATTGGTGATAGAGGACAGCCCTGTCTTGTACCCCGCTGGAGCTCGAAGTAGGTGGACAAATTATTATTAGTATAAACAGCCGTCCTCGGAGACGTATATAGAAGTTTAATCCATGATACGAACCTAGAAAAAAAAAAGCGTCTGATGTTGAAAAAAGAGTATCTATTCTTAATAAAACCTGTTTGGTCTGGTGATATAATGGAAGGAAGAACTACCTCCAAAAAACGTGCCAAAGTTTTAGCAAGGATTTACCTAGAATTAACATCAGTATTTAATAAAGAAATTGGACGGTAAGAGCTGCACTCAAGAGGGCTCTTATCTTTCTTAAGGAGAAAGGAGATAACTGCATCACGCATAGTAGAGGGCAGGGCTCTCAAGGTCGAGCGACTCCCTGAAGACCGACAATAACAAAAGGGAGAGTTGCCTTGAAAACTTTCTATAGAAATCGGCTGGATAGCCATCCAGTCCTGGGGACTTGCCACTTTGCATGGAACCAATCGCCAATGCTATCTCCCCAACCGAGAGGTCCGCCTCCAACCGTGCTGCATCCCCCGGATCTAAGGACAGAACACGCAGGGTCTTAAAGAAGTCTTCCAATGCAGAAGAGTCTAGAGATGGGTCGAAGCTGTATATAACCATATGAAAAGCTTGAAAGCTAAAATTTATCTTATGATTATCTGTATTCTTTGAGCACTGCTCATCATATACTTCAGAAATGGAAAGATTAGCAGTCCTCCGTCTTAGCTGGTGGGCAAGAACCCGTCCAGTCTTCTCCCCATGCTCATAAAACCCACGTCGTGATTTGGAGATAAGATACTCAGCCTGTTTTGTTGATAAAACGCCTCTTCAAAAAATCTGCAGAAGGTGATTGGCCATGTACCCTATCCGGCTTAAGAATCTCTTCCGCCAGTTCCCCCAGTCGAGCCATATTCACTCTCTTCTGATTAGCACAGTATGAGATGACCTGACCTCGTAAATACGCTTTCAGCGACTCCCAAATCGTCAGGGAAAACATTCCAGGTGTTTGATTAATATCCAAAAAAAATGAAATTTCAGATGCAATAAAACTAGTAAATACATCATCCGACAGGAGCAGAGGATTAAGTCTCCAAGGGCGATAGTTGGTTTGTGTATCCGGGATGCGCATTCCCATAGTCAAGGGACAGTGGTCTGAAATAACTATAGGCCCATAGTCACATCTAGCTATGAGGGGAAGCATTATTTTGTCCAAAAAGAAATAGTCTAAATGGGAATATGTGTTATGAACTGAGGAAAAAAAGAAGTAGTTCCTGGAAGCAGGATTGCGAAAACGCCACACGTCCACCACTCCGTACGAGTCAAGGAAGAGCTGAATAGAACGTGCCACCCCAAACAGGGACAAGGATCTAGGTCAGCTACGATCCAGCACAGGGGAAAGAGTACAGTTCATGTCACCGCCAAGGATAAGGTAATGCAATGCCATATTCAGTAGGTAGGAAAAAAATTTTGTGAAGAACATCGAATCATACCAGTTTGGTGCATAAACACAGGCCAAAATGACCGGGAAAGTATAAAGCTTCCCAACGACAATAACATAGTGCCCAGAAGGGTCAGCATCCACACTCGTCATTTTAAATGGTGTATTCCGATCAATTAATATAGCTTCCCCACTAGCCTTCGAATGAAAATTTGAATGAAAAATCTGTCCTGACCACTCCCCTCCCAATCTAGAATGGTCTGATGACCGTAGATGCATCTCCTGTAGAAATGCAATATTTACATTAAGCCGTTTCAGATGTGTAAATACCTTTTTTCTCTTCAAAGGGTGATTAAGCACCTTAACATTCCAGCTCACAAAATTAATCATACTACCATCCGATCCTCTGCGAATACTGAAGTCAGTCATAATGAGAGAGAAAAAAAAAGGTTAGATATCTGGGCCCTACAGGGAACCTAGAACAACAGCAGATGAGCCACAACACAGATGCCTGGCAAATTAAACACAATAAATGACAAAGTCTGGCACACCCTCCTATAAACCCCACCCCCACCCCACCCCCCACAGCACCTACAAGACCAAGGTGCTCCCCATCCCCTCCCAAAACAAATCCGCACATTCAGTGCTTGTGTGGAGGAACTCTATAGAGCCTACTGCTCAATCTCCCCCCGAACCCCTGGTATGAAAAGAGAATTGAAAAGTGCATCCTATCACAGTGTAGAACCACACCTATTATAGCGTATATAGCAGAAAATAAGACAGCGTTGTTGATCATCCTCCTTGTCACAGTAAAAGTCTGATCGAACAGTTATCATCCAGTCAGAGTTCAGAGACGATTAATTATCCAGCTCACTCAGCTCTCTACAGTAGTAATGATCTTTTTCTTGACGTAGCTCATCGCTTTGCTTGCATCCGTGAACTCCTTTTCCTCTCCGTTAAACATAATACGGAGACGAGCCGGAAACAGGATGCCATATCACACCCCCTGCCGGTTACGAAGCAACTTCCTGACCTCATTGAAGTCCGCCCTGGCCTTAGCGACACTCGCGGTATAATCCGGAAACGATAGGAATCGTCTCACTGTTATGCCGGTGCGGAGCTCTATCCAGTTGTATTGTCTCTCTCAGTAGCTCTGAGACCAATTTTGTGGAACACGATCTATTCGTTTCTGCCACCCCCAGAATTTTGATATTACATCTCCTCAGTCTGCCCTCCATATCTTCACATTTATTCCTGAGTCCAGTCACCTCCACTGCCAGGTCATTCACCGTATTCTGTATGACTGCCACTTCCTCCGACCAGGTCGTTAGCCCAACTTCCACCTCTTTGATTGTAGTTTTCACCTGGTCAATTTTGGAGCGAATTGCGGCTGTATTGTTTAGTATTTCCGCTTTCACCGCTTGCAACTCGCTCTTTAGAAAGTCGAAACTTTCCACAAGTGTGTTTCTCAACTCCATTTTTATCACGCAGCAATTTGGGCCTTAGTGAAAGCAGGATATCTGCCTTCAAGGATTCAGCGTCCAACTCCTGGCTGTTCGGCCGGGGCGGGGGCTCCGAGCCCGGTGAAGCAGCGGAACTCGCAGCCAAGGCGTTGCTGGGCCTAGATTTGGTTAACTCGGTGAATTTATATTATCGCAAGTTTGCCGCCATTTTTCCGCAAATATACACGCAATCAAATTATGAAAATATGCTAGAAACCGGGTTTGCTAGTATTCAACTCTGAAAAATGCTTATTAACTTAAAAAAAAACAGAAGTTGGACGGGAGCTCAAACCAAACCCGACCTACTCCATGTCTCGTTCGACAGCGCTCCCATGTAAGTTTTTTTAAGCAGAGTATTTCTAACCTAAAAATGTTGTTGAATATGAAACTACAGTTAATCCTGTCGATTTATGTGTTTGACAGCAGATGACTAATTTGCTGGAGGCAATCCCCTAATGCATCAAGTGTGCATCAGTTTTTAGCTACATGTAATTGCCTCTAATACACCCAAGGAATATTAATAAAATATGAATGCCAAAAAAATGTGAGAATCAAAAGGAAATCTCAAATAAGCTACACTGATTACATTTCTAATAAATACATTTGAATGTGAATTAAAAGAAAATAATGCAAAATCAAGCAAACTCCACAATATTTGGAGGCGCTTGCCATTTTTAAAAATTACCCCAGATGTTCTGCCAATTTGGGCCAAGACGCATCATGTGACATCATCATAATGCGCATACAGCCAAAGCCTACTTCAGTTCACATGCATTGAACATGAGTACAGCGAAAAAGTCTCATTTACCAACAAACATCACTGTGAAAGACCATGCAAGTCTATTTCATGCAATTGCAATTTTGCCAGTTCAAGTTGTTTTCCGCACAATAAGCGCAAAATCTCTGCAAGTTGCATAACAACTTTTAAAAATAGAAGCCACAGCTCCACGAAATACTTTACCAACTGTTTCATAGGGAAATGAGCATACACTTTTGTGGGTTATGGAGGAAGACAGTAGGAGGGGATTTAAAGTAAAACCTGCTTTACTTGCAAAACCATTTAAGTCCAAGTCAAAGGCCTATATTGTCATGTGCACAGAAGTACAATGAAATTCTACTTGCATGTCAATCCTCAAAGATACACACAGCAACACAGAGTGAGTTTAGATTCAGGCACACATGTGCATTAATCGGGAGCTCCACATAGGTGGAGCATTTCCTGCATTCTGAACAACAGGCATTGCCTAATGAGAGCTTAATTTTTAAAAAAAAAAAAAAAAAAAAAAAAAAAAAAAAAAAGCTCCATTGTTTTGCAAATATTTGCAGCCGACAACTGTACATTCCCAGCATGTTTTGTGACTAGTGTGTTCATGCTTACAGGTCAGAATGATGCCGACCGTTCAACATCCAAAGGTAGAGTAATGCTTGATATTGGCCTGCCGTTACAGTTCAAACCACATCTGAATTTACTGGAAGCCAAGCTCAACTGATTAAATAGGTGGAACCAGTTGTGGTTCCTGCTTGGTTGGAATGAAAACCTACACCCCTGGTTTATACAGTAGCAACCTGTTTTGTTTTCAAGCCCTTCAAGCCCTGCAGATCCCTTGTTCTGCAAAATGTAATAACTTCCTGATCAGCATCAGGAACACTGAAATATGCTAACACAACAAACTAATTTCCTGTTTTACTGGATTTGATGCAAAGCAAGGTTATTATTGTTAATGAAAACAACTAAAACTATTAGTGTAAAAAAGACATTTTTGTTAACTGAAATTAAAACACAAATGTGAGTTTACAGATAAACAGAAACTAAACCACAACTATAAACACAACTATCATAAGAATGATAACTTAATCGAATTTCAGATAATACAACTTACGATTTCGTATTTGAAATGTTGGGTCGTCTGACTTAAGAACAGAGGTTGAACAGAGTGGATCCATCAATCAGTATGTTTATATGGACAACAGTAATCCGATTTTAAACCGATTAAGTCAATACTCTGATTAAGAAACTAGCAGGTAAAAAGTGATTATTGATTACCATAATCCAGCTAAAATCATACTCGAAGAAAACACAAACCAAATTCAGACATTTTTCTATTCAAATTCAGGAGTATTTCCTATTTTAGTCACATGAATCTAATGTTGCCGAATCATAAATGATCAGATGGCAGAGTGAGGTAAGGCAAATCTAATAATGTCTCACAAGCTTAATTTTCATTCTTTTCGATTGATATATCAAGCACTGGTCCGCAAAAGCCATAAAAGAGTTAAGCTGAAAGTCTAGGTTGTGAAAAATGTCCACTGTCCTCCTCTACTGAATGACACTAAATATGTTTACATGGACAGCAGTAATCTAAGTATTGACCTTATTCTGAATAAGATAATATTGTGATAATAATGTGCTTTTAGAATACTCCTTTCATGTTTCTGTTTTACATGTTATAGAACATAGATTGATTAACGGCACACATCATTACGTCACCGCGCCATGTCGTCTGACGTTACCTCCAGAATTTCACGTATCGACATACAGTTCGGCTTCGTTATGGTACTGTATACAGTTTTAGGTGTTTCATGTTTAATTGTACGATGCTTAGAGTCCAAAACCACGTACGTCCCTCCTATATAGTAGCTGAGATACATGTATTTTGCTTACTATATAGTAGGTAAGTATGCGGTTTTGGACGCAGCCATGATCCCTTGTTTGACAGAAACGGTTAAGCACTGCCGTGTGTGATCATGTCCTGTCGCAAAATTTACATTTACATTTACATTTATTCATTTAACAAACGCTTTTATCCAAAGCGACTTACAAAGGATAAAAATACAAGCAAAAAAATGCAGTGAAAACTCAAACACGACGTTAATAGTGTGATTGAGAGGTTGAGCATATATCGAGCAAAAAATATGAAAATGAAGCTTGTTAGCTTTGTTATTTTAGCGGTAATACTGTTTAGATGTATTTTGGCAAGTCGTTTTGGAGTAAATACCATTTATCACTGAAAATAAAATGAACTTGAGCTCCTCTTATAATAACTCTGATACAGCAGTGGAGCACTAATACTGAAATATGCAGCCTATGGCAAGTAAACATTATTTGATATTTGTAAATACATTTAAAAAAATCAAGGCTTTTACCATGATGTTAAAAATTAAAACGATACTAAAAAATAAATACAAACTGAAAGTAAGGATTTTAGAATTATAAAAATGAAACCAAAACTGGTAAATGTAGCCTAACTGAAGTAATTTTTTTTAACTATTACAACCCTGCTGCAAAGTGTAGACCTTCTGTAAACATTCTGGATAGCATCCAACAAGGTTCCCAACCTTGGTCCCTGCACACTTTAGTGTTTTGACTGATTTAACAATAGTTTGTGTTGAAGCAGTGAAATGTGCAGGAGAGGAGATACTCCACGACCAGCTGGGGTAATAGACTGCTCAGACAGTCTATCTTTCAGTTAGAAAGAAATATCATGCACCAAAAATGCACATTCAAAAATGTTCATTCCTACCTTGGCATGGGTTGTGTCCACCGTCAACGAACTTACTGAACAACTAACACAGAACACCACACCCAATTACACATATCAGTTGAATGCAACTGTTCATGACAGCTCTTCAGAAGGCAGGAGGAGTTGAAAGCTTTTTAAACAATAACAAAACAAGCTTAGTGGCTTTAATGCATCTATAAAGGAAGTGACTGGAAATCCTGAGATTCTTATCTGAACTTTAGTTCTGATAATTACAAGGTTGAAGTTGGGGGTGGGTCTTTTCTTTTAGTGTTTTTTTTTTTTGTGCAAATTAGGAAATGTTTTCACCCCTTTCTCCTTTATAAAGATCTTATTGTAAAAGGATCTTCTTAGATTTAAGGAGATTTTCTCTTTTGTCAGGCATTTTAATGCCGTTTTATAGCCTACACCTACATGGTGTCCGTGTCATTGGATAGTGACGTGTCGTTCATGAACGATTCATTCATTTTGAAGAAATCTTTAATATGACTCTGGAACAACGAGTTGTCTCAGAGAGTGATTTGCTCATTTTTGACCGTGCATGCACTGCAACATCCCCATAGGTTCTGTACAGGAAACAGAAATGATTAGTTCACGTCATGAGTCTTCAGACTTGAGTCGTTTGTTCTTCCGGTAACCACCTCATAGGCAATACTTCATGCAATACCGGAAACAGAAATGATTCATCTCTCGAGTCTTCAGGTTCAAGTCATTCGTTCATCACGTTCATCACGGGATGAACGAATGACTCAAACGCCAAGACTCGAGAGGCGAACTAGTCATTTCTGTTTCCAGGAAACAGACTTGACAAATGTGACAAATAATTCGGCCTTGGCTGCAGTTTATTTTTTATTCCAAATGTGATTGTTTGCGTAAGCAGTAGATGTGTTGGGGAATTTAACATGTAACATTTTAATGATATTCCGCAGAAATGAAATGACCCAAAAACAGATTCATTCATTTTGCTGAACGAGATTCAAAAATCTGAATCAGTAAAATTATACGATTATTATTATTATTATTATTATTATTATTATTATTATTATTATTATTATTATTATTAATGAATGTGAATAATGAAATCTGACTCCTGCTGATCTGTGCTGCGACTCTGACTCATTCGGCTCATGCTGAATTGAGCAGATGCATTCAGTTTTTAACTGTAGCGTCCATTCTCTAACTGAGCTAAATGATTTTTATTACTATAAAAAAAGCAAAACGACAGTAGGGGCGGTGCAGCGATGGCCAAGTGATGTAACCGGTGTGTGGCCGAACACCATGTAACAACGACTATCCCAGCAAGCCTACTAGGGACCCTTTTACAAGCATAATTTTTTTTTTTAAAGACCTAAACTCTATGGGGTCGCACTAGGCTTTAAGCATACGTATTTTTGTCGGACGCTGCTGCAAATATGGGCGGGAACAGGATATGACATCATTCGTCAAAACTTTTACTGCTTCACACAAGTTGTTTTTATAATCTTTCAAAGCTGTGTTGTAAAGTACAGGATAGCTCAACTTCCATTTTTTTATTTATTTGAATTCAAAAGTAAGGAAGTGAGTCTGGAATTACTGGAGTCTGAAATAACGTTTCAGCTGTTCAGAATCGGCCTCTTCTTTTGGGAGTCTGATGTGGGCTTTGATTTTTGAAAGTTTTATGCAGACATTTATACATTCACAAACAGCTGTATAACACTACATGAAAGGTAATATTTGAAAAACCATAACAGGTGCACTTTAAAGTAAAGCACTTTTTTCTTTTTTTTTTTTAAGGATCCTCCGGTGCTTCCATATATGCACAACCTTATAGTAAGTATACAAGAGTGTGTGCATGTGTCAAGAGCATCATGACATTAACTTGTAATTCTGTGTATATGGAGGAAAATGTGAATATTCCTTTTCAAATTTTCCTTGCTTGCAGTGTTGCTGATTACTGGGATCACTAACATCATCCTTCTTACTGTCTAAGGTATGTATGTGGTCAGGGCCAGAGTGGGAGCCCAAGTCCAGACCTTTTTCTTTTTTCATGGTGGAAGAACTTTGATAAATTAAGTGATAGTATAGTTCTTACTATCCCGCTTAATACATTCCTTTGTGAAAGGATTATCACTCGCAACAAGAGCAAATGGCAAACACACAATACAGTAGACCTACAGAAAATTAGTTATTTCATTTTATGTCAACCACTTGTGGTTGGTTCCATCCTTGCTGTGATGAACCTTTGCTATGGGATGTTTTGGTGGCTGCTGAGGAAGATGTTATGTCTTCAATTATATTTCTGTTCATTATATAGGCCCTATATAACGACAAGCCAGTGTGTATGAGTTGTATTGATTTGTATATGCTCATCTTTATTCATCTTCACTTGTCTATCTTTTTGCATATAAGTATATATTCTATTCTGTTTAGATGTTTTATTTTATTTGTACATTATATTCTGTGTTAATATAGAAATTGCAAAGTCTTTACTTTTCATTGTTGTTGTAATGTCCTACAAGAACAAGACAAAGCATAATTTGGTCAATTTAGTGAGTTAAAATTAATGAATTAGCAAGTTTAAGCATATTAAAGTATAAGTATATTAAAGCACCGAGCATTTTGGCTTTGCTTGGCACAACACAGTGACAGTTTCTTTTTTTTTGTGTTAAGGATCATCACCGGGAAGGAGACAGAGCACTGACACTGACAGGAAGAGCATCACTCATATATAGATATATATATATATATAATGTCACTCTTCTTTATTAGGAACTGCTGTACTCCTGCTAATTTATGCAGTTATCTAATCAGCCAATCATGCAAAAGCAGCACAATGTATAAAATCATCCAAGTAAAGGTCAGGAGCTTCTGTTAATGTTCACATCAAATATCAGAAAGAAGAAAGAGTGACTTTAAATTGTGGCATTGTTATTGCTCCCTGGGATAGGCTCCAGGTTCCTCACAACCCAGTAGGATAAGCGGTATAGTAATGGATGGATGGATCTTTTGTGCATGCTCAGATGCTTTTCTGTTCACCACAGGTATAAAGAGGGATTATATGAGTTACTGTATCTTTCCTGGCAGCTCAAATCTATCTGTCCATTTTCCTCTAGCCTCTCTTATCAACAAGGTGTTTCTACCCACAGAACTACTGTATCTCTTACTCAATGTTTTTTGTTTTTTTCCCCAACATTCTGTGTAAATTCTACAGACTGCTGTGTATGTGAAATTCACAGGAAATCAGCAGTTTATGAAATACTCAAACCAGCCAATTTTGCACCAACAACCATGCCACGGTTAAAGTCACAGAGATCACACTTTTTGCACATGACTGGCTGATAAATTAACTGCAGTAATGTGCATGTGTACAGATGTTCCTAATAAAGTGAATGATAATATGATAACATATGTAATAAATATTAATAAAATGCTGTTTATTATTTGAAATATAATATATATATATATATATATATATACAGTGCCTTGCGAAAGTATTCGGCCCCCTTGAACTGTTCGACCTTTTGCCACGTTTCAGGCCTCAAACATAAAGATATAAAACTGTAATTTTTTGTGAAGAATCAACAACAGG